>JASAMV010002020.1:0-136184 GCA_030248065.1 Rhynchonema sp. JSB1_4
GAAATGTGCGAAATAAAAATGAAAACCCAGAAAAAAAACAACCAACATATAAGAATCTGGCAATCCGCTGTATGCTGTGCATGGTAGTCGACGCGTGCAAATCAGCGGGCGCCAAATGTGGCATGTTGATCAACTGCATCAAACGACGCACACCGCCGTGTTCGATGAATAGACGCGCGTGATCGGGACGACCCTGATTTGGAAAGGGGACATTTAGGTTGCGTACCGGACTTGGACACGGACTCGGCTGGCTAGCCGGCTGGCGGGAGGTCCCGAATATTTTTATAATGCAAGCTTATTATGCCGAACTAACACGTTCGCCACAAATCCTGCACCGGGTCTTCTAAAAACGCTCCAAGTCAAGTCAAAGAATAAATACTTTTCGGAGCCATTCATTATAATACAAGGTATAGGCAAACTGCGCCAACACGAGCTCGATTTCGCAGCAGGCAGAATAGTGAAACATTCTGACGTAGCTGCGGATTTGGGAAATGTTACACGTTGAAGAATACAAAATGGATCATGATGATTTTCTCTTTCCATTCGTTTTGAATACGCACCACCTTCGATATTGAGCTCATGTTGGTGCAGTTTGCCTTTAAATAATTTTTGTCAAAATTGTACATAATTTTTCAAACGTGGTTAGTCAAAGACCAGTCTCACCCAGCGACTTCCATTTCATATATGCAAATGGCGAAACATTTTCAGAAACTGCAGATATTTGCGGCAATTCAACTACATATAAAACAAGCCAGAATACGTTTACCACATTCCGAATTTCCTGACAGCACAGCAGGTGTGTGACTTTTAGCGCTCAACCAACAACAGCAACAACAACAACAACAGTAAGACATACCTGAAACGATGTGATAACGGCCTCAAGAAATCGAGTCACAGTGCACAGATACTCCTTAAGAGGCGCTTCTGTCTTTCCATCCTGCTCTGACGAACGTTGCTGGGACGCGGCGGACACGCTGAAACATCACACACAAACACTGCACAGTTGGATGGTGGTAAACAGTATTTGCGATTGCATTTTTGTAGGAACAAAGTTTTCTGGGACTGAATCTGTTTCGAAATGGAAGAGATGCGATACCACGTACTACCTACATATCGTCCAGCATAAAAGATGTTCCCGGACCTAAAATGAACAACTAATAAGTGGCCCCAGTAAATTTCTTAACATCTTAAATTCGAGACACGCGATACCAAGGCAAGTCATACATCCGATCACCAAGTTTGATATCCACCAAAATAAGACAGCACAAAGATCGCTTCAGATAAGACTGTCGTCATTATTTTCCGCCATGCGCACCCGGGTTCGTCATAAACGATCACAAAAATCAGCCGACCAAAACATGAATCCTAGTCTCACAAAGTTTTTATTCACTGAATTTAGGTGCCCAGACATCCAAAAATTGAAAAAAAAAAAGATCGACTAAAAACTTGACATTTTGTCTGGCCCAGAATGTAGTTTCGGCACATATGACAGCCAAAAATTATAACACCTGTGTGGTTCCCCGGTTTGGAATAAAAACAGGCATGCGCCCCTCCCGCGATAGTGACACGGCGACACTAACACAGTGGTAGCAGTGGCAGCATTCACATTGGCGTCCGATCCACTGGTGTGCCCCAGTTGCATCATACTCGGCGCCACTGCACTCACACTCGCACGATTCACGCTCGACGTTTGTGTGCTCGTACGCGTCGCCGTTGGGATGTCGTATACGCCGTCGTCCATATCGGAGAAAAAGTCGTCGCTCAACTGTAATAATATACATTACTGCGGGTGGAAAAAACCGGTTTGTTATATTTCGTGAAAAAAGAAAAAAACGGATTTGCCGGAGGCTGTGATTTTTTCGTTTTTTTCCCGTTTGTTTCGACCCGCAGCATTAGGATAGCAAAAGCAAAAATACTGTACGTGTAATGTTGAAGACAGAACGTTTTATCCCGCAGAGGCTTAATGCGTCCTCTCATTTCCATCCTTGCGCGAATTAGCTCACTTATACGAAAGACACCAAATTATACTGGCGTAAAGCACCGTTCTTCATTTTTCGCTAAAAAACAGTTTTTTCGAAAAACTTCAACTTCAACTTTTGATTTTGACGCTCTCGCAAAATCTAAACACAGTCTAAGAATTTCGAAATTTTCGAAAACATTTTTTTCAAATACTTTTCCAGTACTTGAGGTGTTCGTGTTCTGGTCAAACAAGTGATGTGCTTGGGCACAAAATATGAGCACACACACAAAAGTAGGGTTTCACGAAAAGTTTGGACCGAACATAGGACCAAAATTTGATTCGAACCAAAAAAACTCATCGGTTTTGTGTTACAATTTTTTGGGAAAAGTAAAACAAAAATCGATAAAAAACCGCCTTGAAAAATAAATGAAAAAAGTATTAGGGCCTCGGGAAAAAAACTGCCTTTTTCGGTTTTTTCGCGAAAAAAAATGCGGTTTTTTTTCGTCCGCCAGTATACACCAAATAAACAAAACAATGCTGTACAGTTATTCTCGGTCACAGGAAGCCGTGCAACTTCAAGCATCAGCTGGTTTGATTGAATTGAATTGAATTTTAGTTTTTGCTAGTTCCAAATGCGATTCTTTCATCCTTCTGTTTTTGCGCAATAACAACACTTCGCAAGCTGATGTTGAACAACCGAATGGAGAGACGCAAAAACCATTCTATCCGTCACGAACATCGAACAGATAAATCAAAAACAACATAAAAACACAATAAGCGCCCTGCCCGACTAATCAAGGATTTTTCTTATCAATAAAATTATTATGCGCCTTTTCTTGTTTCATACTAGCAAATCTGAAAGAATACCAGCCAATGTGACAAAACCGATTGCAGCGCAGCGGCAGTAAACTTACCTCAGGCTCAAGTTCTAGTACAGTTCTCCAAATACTCCAGTCAGCCAATCCAAAGTTTTAGCAATCACTGGCTCATGATTTTTGCCCCCTCATCCCACCCCTCGGCCCAGCACCACCTCCTGTTGTCTTCCAGTTCGCAACGTGGACGCACTGTTCGACTGTCCATTGGACCCGATGATGTTCACGCGTGCCATTTATCGCCATCTCAGCCTTGACCTTGTCGACGTCGACGCTCACAAATTGCGGATCGGTGCCGAAACGGATAGTTCGTCGAGCAGCTGTGGGACCAATAACCATCATGTTTGAAAGAGAAATTAGAGAGAAAACAAACAAGATATGAAAAAATCTAAACCAGGTTTTTCTTTTTAATGTATAATGATCTGTCACCATAAATTTTAGTGGCACTTAACTTCGGGGTGTTCTGTGTTTTGCTAACTTAGTTCCATACGTTTTTTGGCACCAAAGTTTAGATATCAGCTGAGTGAATCAACAACTCAGTGGGGGGGGGGGCTTCAGGTGGGTTTTTCCAATGTGTGGTACCCACAGTAAGAGAAAGAGCAAAATTTTGCTCACATTAAGTGTTAAAGGAGATTTTGCTAAAACATGAAATTGAAAGAAATATTTAACTAATTGTTTTAGCTGTACGAGAATTTCAATCAAACAGCCAATTTTGGGTGTTTTTCTTTAAAAATTTAAAGCTGCGGGTGTGGGTTTTTCAGAAGTGTGGGTGTGGGTTTCCAGAAATGTGGCATTGTGGGTGTGTGGGACCCAGATTCGATCCAACTATCTGAAAACAAAAATAACACAACCTTCATAATGGCACTGGCCGGTTGTTTGGTGTTGTGGGGATGCAGGGCCGCTCTGTAAGCGGGGGGGGGGGGTTGGTTTGCTTTTATTTGCATTTTTGGTTAAATTGTTTTGATCTCAGTAAAGGGGATAAAGAAAACGATTTGTTGCCACTAAGAGGGGGTTTTTCCTAACTTTTCCAGTGACCGTGATGTGGAAGTGGACATAACGTTTGGCTTCAAACAAAGAGACATAAATATCCCAGGGAAAAAGTGGTGTGTTGGAAAATCAAAAAGTCGGTACCGACACCAAAATTAAAATTTTCGGATACTAGATAACCAAAATCAAAATTTTCTATATTGGTATCCCAAAATCCAAAATTTTATACGGTACCAAAATCCTAAATTTTTGGATACTGATACCCAAAATCCAAAATTTCTATACGGGTACCCAAAATCCAAAATTTTTTGGACACTGGTACCAAAATTTCTATGCCGGATACCAAAATCCAAAATTTCTGATAGGAACCAAACTCCAAAATTTTCGGATACCGGATACCAAAATCCTAAATTTTTTGATACCGGACCAAATCCAAAATTTTGATACCGGATACCGTGGTTCTTTTGGGAAATCAAAAAGTCTACGGATACCAAAATTAAAATTTTCGGATACCGGACACCCAAAATGAAAAATCTCGATACCAGGGGGGGTTGCTCCCGAGAAAAATAAAAAATTCGGATACCCGGGGGTTGTTAAAAAAGGTATTTTTTAGAGGAAAATTGAGAAATTGGTGTTGGAAGTTGGAAGCGCAAAAATGGTCATTTTTGTGGTTATCGTGCGCAGCAAGCGATTTTGCGCTTAGAGGTAAATGGGCCGATTTTCGTTTTTGGAAAAATTTTAGGTAGGATACCTGGACAAAAGTAGATACCGATAGCCCACACCGGATACCCAAAATTTTTAAATACCGGATACCAAAATTCAAACTTTCTGATACCTCAGTACCAAAATTTCTATACCGATACCCAAAAATCCAAAATTTTGATACGGATACCAAATTTCTATACCGGATACAAAATCAAAATTTTGATACCAAAATCCAAAATTTTCGGATACTGGTTTCCAGTGTAGTTCCTGGTCCGGAGGGAGGACCCCCCCGTTTTTTTTTCAGAGGGGAGATAGTGTACCCCGAGGGGGGAAGACCCAAATTCGGGAAAAAGTCACTTTTGAGGTAGAAAATTTGACCCGATTTTTGCCTTTTTGGAGAAAATTTTAAAAAAGGGTATTTTGGCGACTTTTGAGAACATTGACCTGAAAACAATAAGTATATTAGGCCTGATCCTTAGGCCTAAAAATGGCCATTTTAGGCAAAAATTGGGAGATATAGTGTACCCGGGAGGGGGAGAAAGGGGATAGGTGTACCACCCGAGGGAGAGATAGGACTGAGGGGGCCCCCTCCCCCAGGAATACACTGCTGGATACCCAAAATCCAAATTTCTGATACCGGGATGCCCTAATACAAAATTTCAGATACCGGATACCAAAATTTCTTATACTGATACCAAAATCCAAAATTTCTGACACCGATACCAAAATCCAAAATTTCTGTACGGGTACCCAAAATCCAAAATTTTTGGACACTGGATACCCAAAATTTCTGATGCCGGATACCCAAAATCCAAAATTTCTGATACGATACCCAAACTCCAAAATTTTCGGATACCGGATACCCAAAATGCTAAATTTTTTGATACCCGGATACCCACAATCCAAAATTTCTGATACCGGATACCAGTGGTGTCGTTGGGAACTCAAAAAGTCAGGATACCGAATACCCAAAATTCAAAATTTTGATACCGGACACCCAAAATGAAAAATCTCGGATACTAGGGGGGTTGCTCCCGAAATAAAAAATTCGGATACCAGGGGGTTGTTCAAAAAAGGTCAATTTTTTTAGAGGAAAATTGAGCAAAATTGGTGTTGGAAGTTGGAAGCGCAAAAATGGTCATTTTTGTGGTTATGCGTGCGCCAGCAAGCGATTTTGCGCATTTTAGAGGTAAAAATGGGCGATTTTTACGGTTTTCGGAAAAATTTTAGGGTAGGATACCCCTGGACAAAAGTCAGGATACCGGATAGCCCACACCGGATACCCAAAATTTTTAATACCGGATACCCAAAATTCAAACTTTCTGATACCTCATACCCAAAATTTCTGATACCGGATACCCAAAATCCAAAATTTTCGGATACCCAAAATCCAAAATTTTCGGATACTGGTTACCAGTGTAGTTCCTGGTCCGGAGGGGGAGATAGCGGACCCCCCCCCCCCGTTTTTTTCAGAGGGGAGATAGTGTACCCCCGAGGGGGGAAGACCCAAATTCGGGAAAAAGTCACTTCTTGAGGTAGAAAATTTGACCCATTTTTGCCTTTTTTGGAGAAAATTCTTCATAAAAAGGGTATTTTGGCGACTTTTGAGAACATTGACCTGAAAATCACATACAGTATATTAGGCCTGAAAATGCCCATTTTAGGCCTAAAAATGGCCATTTTAGGCAAAAATTGGGGGATATAGTGTACCCGGAGGGGGAGATAGGGGGATAGTGTACCACCCGAGGGAGAGATAGCGTACTCGAGGGGGGGCCCCCTCCCCCAGGAACTACACTGCTGGATACCCAAAATCCAAAATTTCTGATACCGGATGCCCCTAATACAAAATTTCAGATACCGGATAAACAAAATTTCTGATACCGGATACCCAAAATCCAAAATTTCTGACACCGGATACCCGAAAATTCAAAATTTCTGATACCGGATAGCCAAAATCCAAAATTTTCGGATAACCGAATACCCAAAATTTCTGATACCGAATACCCAAAATCCAAAATTTCTGATACCGGATACCCAAAATCCAAAATTTTCGGATACCGGATACCCAAAATCCAAAATTTTAATCGTACCAAATTAAAATTTTGATACGAATACAAAATCAAATTTCTGATACGCACCAAAATCCGAAATTTTGGATACCATAAAAATGAAAAATCTCGGATACCTAAGGCGGGGCTCTCCCTAAAATAAAAAATCTCGGATACGGGGGTTGTTCAAAAAAGACCATTTTTGAGGAAAATTGAGCAAATCGGTGTTGGAAGGGTGCGAGTTTTTTTGGTATGTATGTTTCGTTTTGTTCTATAAATTTTGGATTTGGTATAATCGGTATCCAGAAATTTTAGATTTTGGGTATCGGTATCTGAAAATTTTGGATTTTGGATTTATTCCGTTATCCGAAAATTTTGCATTTTTGGGTATGGTATTAGAAATTTTGGATTTTGGGTATTCGGTATCAGAAATTTTGGGTATCCGGTTTATCCGAAAATTTTGGATTTTGGCTATCTGGTATCAGAAATTTTGAATTTTGGGTCTCCGGTGTCAGAAATTTTGGATTTTGGGTATCCGGGTATCAGAAATTTTGTTTATCCGTATCTGAAATTTTGTATTAGGGGCATCCGGTATCAGAAATTTTGGATTTTGGGTATCCAGCAGTGTAGTTCCTGGGGGAGGGGCCCCCCTCGAGTACGCCATCTCTCCCTCGGGTCTACACTCTTCCCCCTATCTCCCGCTCCGGGTACACTATATCCCCCAATTTTTGCCTAAAATGGCCATTTTTAGGCCTAAAATGGGCATTTTCAGGCCTAATATACTGTATGTGATTTTCAGGTCAATGTTCTCAAAAGTCGCCAAAATACCCTTTTTATGAAGAATTTTCTCCAAAAAAGGCAAAAATGGGTCAAATTTTCTACCTCAAGAAGTGACTTTTTCCCGAATTTGGGTCTTCCCCCCTCGGGGTACACTATCTCCCCTCTGAAAAAAACGGGGGGGGGGGTCCGCTATCTCCCCCTCCGGACCAGGAACTACACTGGTAACCAGTATCCGAAAATTTTGGATTTTGGGTATCCGAAAATTTTGGATTTTGGGTATCCGGTATCAGAAATTTTGGGTATGAGGTATCAGAAAGTTTGAATTTTGGGTATCCGGTATTAAAAATTTTGGGTATCCGGTGTGGGCTATCCGGTATCCTGACTTTTGTCCAGGGGTATCCTACCTAAAATTTTTCCGAAACCGTAAAAATCGCCCATTTTTACCTCTAAATGCGCAAAATCGCTTGCTGGCGCACGCATAACCACAAAAATGACCATTTTTGCGCTTCCAACTTCCAACACCAATTTTGCTCAATTTTCCTCTAAAAAAATTGACCTTTTTTGAACAACCCCCTGGGTATCCGAGATTTTTTATTTTGGGGAGCAACCCCCCTGGTATCCGAGATTTTTCATTTTGGGTGTCCGGTATCCGAAAATTTTGAATTTTGGGTATCCGGTATCCTGACTTTTTGATTTCCCAACGACACCACTGGTATCCGGTATCAGAAATTTTGGATTGTGGGTATCCGGTATCAAAAAATTTAGGATTTTGGGTATCCGGTATCCGAAAATTTTGGAGTTTGGGTATCCGGTATCAGAAATTTTGGATTTTGGGTATCCGGCATCAGAAATTTTGGGTATCCAGTGTCCAAAAATTTTGGATTTTGGGTACCCGGTATCAGAAATTTTGGATTTTGGGTATCCGGTGTCAGAAATTTTGGATTTTGGGTATCCAGTATCAGAAATTTTGGGTATCCGGTATCTGAAATTTTGTATTAGGGGCATCCGGTATCAGAAATTTTGGATTTTGGGTATCCAGCAGTGTAGTTCCTGGGGGGAGGGGGCCCCCTCGAGTACGCTATCTCTCCCTCGGGTGGTACACTATCCCCCTATCTCCCCCTCCGGGTACACTATATCCCCCAATTTTTGCCTAAAATGGCCATTTTTAGGCCTAAAATGGGCATTTTCAGGCCTAATATACTGTATGTGATTTTCAGGTCAATGTTCTCAAAAGTCGCCAAAATACCCTTTTTATGAAGAATTTTCTCCAAAAAAGGCAAAAATGGGTCAAATTTTCTACCTCAAGAAGTGACTTTTTCCCGAATTTGGGTCTTCCCCCCTCGGGGGTACACTATCTCCCCTCTGAAAAAAAAACGGGGGGGGGTCCGCTATCTCCCCCTCCGGACCAGGAACTACACTGGTAACCAGTATCCGAAAATTTTGGATTTTGGGTATCCGAAAATTTTGGATTTTGGGTATCCGGTATCAGAAATTTTGGGTATCCGGTATCCGAAAATTTTGGATTTTGGGTATCCGGTATCAGAAATTTTGGGTATGAGGTATCAGAAAGTTTGAATTTTGGGTATCCGGTATTAAAAATTTTGGGTATCCGGTGTGGGCTATCCGGTATCCTGACTTTTGTCCAGGGGTATCCTACCCTAAAATTTTTCCGAAAACCGTAAAAATCGCCCATTTTTACCTCTAAAATGCGCAAAATCGCTTGCTGGCGCACGCATAACCACAAAAATGACCATTTTTGCGCTTCCAACTTCCAACACCAATTTTGCTCAATTTTCCTCTAAAAAAATTGACCTTTTTTGAACAACCCCCTGGGTATCCGAGATTTTTTATTTTGGGGAGCAACCCCCCTGGTATCCGAGATTTTTCATTTTGGGTGTCCGGTATCCGAAAATTTTGAATTTTGGGTATCCGGTATCCTGACTTTTTGATTTCCCAACGACACCACTGGTATCCGGTATCAGAAATTTTGGATTGTGGGTATCCGGTATCAAAAAATTTAGGATTTTGGGTATCCGGTATCCGAAAATTTTGGAGTTTGGGTATCCGGTATCAGAAATTTTGGATTTTGGGTATCCGGCATCAGAAATTTTGGGTATCCAGTGTCCAAAAATTTTGGATTTTGGGTACCCGGTATCAGAAATTTTGGATTTTGGGTATCCAGTATCCGAAAATTTAGGATTTTGGGTATCCGGTATCAGAAATTTTGGATTTTGGGTATCCGATATCAGAAAATTTTGGATTTTGGTTATCTAGTATCCGAAAATTTTAGATTTTGGGTGTCCGGTATCCTGACTTTTTGATTTTCCAACGACACCACTGGTTTCTGTGGGCAATTATTGTATGTCTTGTTTGTTGTTTGAAGCCAAACGTTATGTCCACTTCCACATCACGGTCACTGGCAAAAGTTAGGAGCGAAAAATGTTCCCCCAAGTTCGTTTAGTGCGCAAGCAAATCGTTTTCTTTGATCCCTGTGTGACTGAGATCAAAACAATTTAACCAAAAATGCAAATAAAAGCAAATCCAACCCCCCCCCCCCGCTTTTCAGCCGAGAGCGGTGACACGGCGTATTCATTGGGTCAAGCGATTGAGTCGTTGATGCGATACCAACAAACACTCAAACAACCGGCCATTGATGCCATTATGAAGGTTGGTGTTGATTTTGTGTTTCAGATAGGGTTTGGGATCGGAATCTGGGGGTCCCACACACCCACAATCCACAGTTTTGGAAACCCACACCCACACTTGCTGAAAAACCCACACCCGCAGCTTTAAATTTTGAAGAAAAGACACCCAAAATTGGGCTGTTTGACATTGAAAATTCTCCGGTACAGGCCTGAAAACAATTAGTTCAAATATTTCTTTCAATTTCATGTTTGAGCAAAATCTCCTTTTAACATTAATGTGGAGCAAAATTTTGCTCTTTTTGTTACTGTGTGGGTCACCCACACAGTTGGAAAAACCCCACTCATTTGAAAGTGCCACACACCCACCCAGGTCCGATCCCGAGACTGAGTTGTTGCAAATGTCACTCAGCTGATATCTCCAAACTTTGGTGCCAAAAAACGATATGGAACTAAGTTTGAGCCAAAATCACAGAACACGCCCGAAGTTTAAGTGCCACTAAAATTTATGGGTGACAGATTTCTGAATTTTATACAGTTTTAAGAAAGAAAAACCTGGTTTCAGATTTTTTCATATTCTTGTGTTTGTTTTCTCTTAATTTCTCTTTCAAACATGATGGTTATTGGTCCCACAGCTGCTCGACGAACTGATCCGTTTCGGCACCGATCCGCAATTTGTGAGCGTCGACGTCGACAAGGTCAAGGCTGAGATGGCGACTATAAATGGCACGCGTGAAACATCATCGGGTCCAATGGCACAGTCGAACAGTGCGTCCACGTTGCCGTCAACTGGCAAGCCACAACAGGAGGTGGGTGCTGGGCCGAGGGGTTGGGGATGAGGGGGCACAAAATTCATGAGCCAGTGATTGCTAAAACTTTGGATTGGCCTGACTGGCAGATATTTGGCAGCCAACTGGTTACTAGAACTTGAGCCTGAGGTAGAGCTTTACTGCCGCTGCGCTGACCAATCGGTTTTGTCACATTGGCTGGTATTCTTTCAGATTTGCTAGTATGAAACAAGAAAAGGCGCATAATAATTTTATTGATAAGAAAAATCCTTGATTAGTCGGGCAGGGCGCTTATTGTGTTTTTATGTTGTTTTTGATTTATCTGTTCGATGTTCGTGACGGATAGAATGGTTTTTGCGTCTCTCCATTCGGTTGTTCAACATCAGCTTGCGAAGTGTTGTTATTGCGCAAAAACAGAAGGATGAAAGAATCGCATTTGGAACTAGCAAAAACTAAAATTCAATTCAATTCAATCAAACCAGCTGATGCTTGAAGTTGCACGGCTTCCTGTGACCGAGAATAACTGTACAGCATTGTTTTGTTTATTTGGTGTATACTGGCGGACGAAAAAAAACCGTTTTTTTTTCGCGAAAAAACCGAAAAAGGCAGTTTTTTTCCCGAGGCCCTAATACTTTTTTCATTTATTTTTCAAGGCGGTTTTTTATCGATTTTTGTTTTACTTTTCCCAAAAAATTGTAACACAAAACCGATGAGTTTTTTTGGTTCGAATCAAATTTTGGTCCTATGTTCGGTCCAAACTTTTCGTGAAACCCTACTTTTGTGTGTGTGCTCATATTTTGTGCCCAAGCACATCACTTGTTTGACCAGAACACGAACACCTCAAGTACTGGAAAAGTATTTGAAAAAAATGTTTTCGAAAATTTCGAAATTCTTAGACTGTGTTTAGATTTTGCGAGAGCGTCAAAATCAAAAGTTGAAGTTGAAGTTTTTCGAAAAAACTGTTTTTTAGCGAAAAATGAAGAACGGTGCTTTACGCCAGTATAATTTGGTGTCTTTCGTATAAGTGAGCTAATTCGCGCAAGGATGGAAATGAGAGGACGCATTAAGCCTCTGCGGGATAAAACGTTCTGTCTTCAACATTACACGTACAGTATTTTTGCTTTTGCTATCCTAATGCTGCGGGTCGAAACAAACGGGAAAAAAACGAAAAAATCACAGCCTCCGGCAAATCCGTTTTTTTCTTTTTTCACGAAATATAACAAACCGGTTTTTTCCACCCGCAGTAATGTATATTATTACAGTTGAGCGACGACTTTTTCTCCGATATGGACGACGGCGTATACGACATCCCAACGGCGACGCGTACGAGCACACAAACGTCGAGCGTGAATCGTGCGAGTGTGAGTGCAGTGGCGCCGAGTATGATGCAACTGGGGCACACCAGTGGATCGGACGCCAATGTGAATGCTGCCACTGCTACCACTGTGTTAGTGTCGCCGTGTCACTATCGCGGGAGGGGCGCATGCCTGTTTTTATTCCAAACCGGGGAACCACACAGGTGTTATAATTTTTGGCTGTCATATGTGCCGAAACTACATTCTGGGCCAGACAAAATGTCCAGTTTTTAGTCGATCTTTTTTTTTTCAATTTTTGGATGTCTGGGCACCTAAATTCAGTGAATAAAAACTTTGTGAGACTAGGATTCATGTTTTGGTCGGCTGATTTTTGTGATCGTTTATGACGAACCCGGGTGCGCATGGCGGAAAATAATGACGACAGTCTTACTGAAGCGATCTTTGTGCTGTCTTATTTTGGTGGATATCAAACTTGGTGATCGGATGTGTGACTTGCCTTGGTATCGCGTGTCTCGAATTTAAGATGTTAAGAAATTTACTGGGGCCACTTATTAGTTGTTCATTTTAGGTCCGGGAACATCTTTTATGCTGGACGATATGTAGGTAGTACGTGGTATCGCATCTCTTCCAATTCTCGACACAAAATCAGTCCCAGAAAACTTCGTTCCTACAAAAATGCAATCGCAAATACTGTTTACCACCATCCAACTGTGCAGTGTTTGTGTGTGATGTTTCAGCGTGTCCGCCGCGTCCCAGCAACGTTCGTCAGAGCAGGATGGAAAGACAGAAGTGCCTCTCAAGGAGTATCTGTGCAATGTGACTCGATTTCTTGAGGCCGTTATCACATCGTTTCAGGTATGTCTTACTGTTGTTGTTGTTGTTGCTGTTGTTGGTTGAGCGCTAAAAGTCACACACCTGCTGTGCTGTCAGGAAATTCGGAATGTGGTAAACGTATTCTGGCTTGTTTTATATGTAGTTGAATTGCCGCAAATATCTGCAGTTTCTGAAAATGTTTCGCCATTTGCATATATGAAATGGAAGTCGCTGGGTGAGACTGGTCTTTGACTAACCACGTTTGAAAAATTATGTACAATTTTGACAAAAATTATTTAAAGGCAAACTGCACCAACATGAGCTCAATATCGAAGGTGGTGCGTATTCAAAACGAATGGAAAGAGAAAATCATCATGATCCATTTTGTATTCTTCAACGTGTAACATTTCCCAAATCCGCAGCTACGTCAGAATGTTTCACTATTCTGCCTGCTGCGAAATCGAGCTCGTGTTGGCGCAGTTTGCCTATACCTTGTATTATAATGAATGGCTCCGAAAAGTATTTATTCTTTGACTTGACTTGGAGCGTTTTTAGAAGACCCGGTGCAGGATTTGTGGCGAACGTGTTAGTTTGGCATAATAAGCTTGCATTATAGAAATATTGGGACCTCCCGCCAGCCAGCTAGCCAGCCGAGTCCGTGTCCAAGTCCGGTACGCAACCTAAATGTCCCCTTTCCAAATCAGGGTCGTCCCGATCACGCGCGTCTATTCATCGAACACGGCGGTGTGCGTCGTTTGATGCAGTTGATCAACATGCCACATTTGGCGCCCGCTGATTTGCACGCGTCGACTACCATGCACAGCATACAGCGGATTGCCAGATTCTTATATGTTGGTTGTTTTTTTTCTGGGTTTGATTTTTATTTCGCACATTTCACTCACACCAATCAGTGGTGTCGTTGGGGGGGGGGGTTACCCGCCTGGTATGGGGTATGGGAAATCGGCAGGGGGTATGGGGTATGGGAAATTTTTCACTTTTCGAACAAGCACCCCTAAGAAATGACTTTTTGACCACGAGAAGTACCAAAATTGGCCATTTTTTTCGTCCAAAAATGTCAAAAATCGTTTACTACCGCAAGAAAACTCTGTTTTAAGCACTTTTTAGACCAATTTTGACACTTTTAGAAGATTTTTGGGGTCATTTTTTTCAAAACCCCCACCCTCGGGTATGGGAAATTTTTGAGTTTTTGGAAAAACCCCCTGGTATGGGAAATTTTTGGTTTTTGGGGGTATGTATGGGAAATTTCCCGAAAATTGGGCTGGGTATGGGAAAATTTCGATTTCTCAACGACACCACTGACACCAATGGAACACAGGATAACTCGGGGAACGTTTTTTTGTGCACGGGGAAACATTTTGTGATTCGGGAGTGAATATTTTTTGCTTTCATGTTGTTTCCGTTGCTCTCTCATTCGCACATATTTCGCGCCAAATTCATGAAAAATACCCATGACGTGACGTGGTGACCTGATGTGACGTTTCTGGCTCGGTGATTATCGCTAATTATCTTTGCAGAACGTGACACGTAACGGCGGCATTCTCAAAACGATGTTTGAATCGATCACGGGTGTATTTGGCTCGATTGCGCAATCGAATGATGGCCAAACCAGCAATATTGTCACGGTTAGAATTAGTGCTGTTGTCGTTTTGTTTTGTTAGTGCAGTCAGTTTAGATTTTTGGAGCGAGCCCGCCTCAGACAGGGAGGCAAAATAAATGTTCGTGGAACGACTACCTGGCGAAGCCACAAGATTTGTCACTCACAGTTCATTTTGAATTCCTTGAACACGGTGTCAAACGAAACCTGTGTTTTCGAGCCAACCAACGTAACAAATTTGTTCTCTTTTGTTCGCCATCCGCCGATAACTAGGAGTCTAGATACCTCTAAAATCTAAATTGACTGCATTGCTGCTTTATTTATTGCTGTATTGTTTACTTTTGGAGTTGTCTGTTCGATTAACAAACAGTTTAACAACAACAGCTTTGATGGGAAGATCTTTGGAAAATAATGATGAGAATGTGGAACGGTGAATGCAGGTTTGTCGGTTTGCAGAGATGTTTTGTCCACAGTGTGAGTAGTCGTGACGTGTTTGGCAGAAACTAATTGATTGTAGCGTGTGATGTGAAAACAGAATTTCCCAACTGGAAGAAGCGTGAAGACCAAATAATTCTGAAAAATAATGAGCCACTGGCACACAACATCGAGTGAAACGACTGGGCACGACTTTTTTTATTTCAAACGTTGAAAGTAAAGTGTGTTCAATGATCAAACTTGCCGCGCTTAATTTCAGAAATGGCAAGAGGCCGAATCCAGCTTAGCGGACCGACCCGCCGACGACCCGAAGTGTGCCCGACACACGAGTGCACTCGCCCACGCAGTGAGTGACCACGTACGGTTGTGCAATAATGTGACGTTGTTGAACTTTGTGATGAAAAGTGGACAGAGCGCACAGCAGGGCGAGAGGGCTGATGTGAGGCAGACGCTGCAGCAGGCTTGTTTGTTCGATGTGAGTTCAGGGGGGTTGTTATAATTGTGGTAGTTATTTTGAGAATTCTCCGACCGTGTCGCCAATTTTGACTGCTGTTCTCCGAACGCTTCATATAGTTTGAGTGCAACATCAGCGTTGTCATTTGAATTCCGAATTGAAGAACTGTTTTATGGTCCTTTTCGACGCTGCACTATTTTGCGTTGTTGAAACCGAGCTGCAATATGCCGCGATGTGTAGTTGCCCTGTTTTTTTTTCAATTGAAACATCACATACCGTAACCCCACCGACCGACTATCATAACCGATTGATGTGCAGGTTGGCGGCCAGATGCACGAACGCCTGCGCAACACGCGGCAATCGTTGTTGTGTGAAACATTGGTGATCTTTGATTTGTGTGCAAAAGCGAGTGATCCTGACACCGGGCTCGGCGAGAATACGGACAGGGATAAGCAGGTGTGCTGGAGTTGGGATTTATTTGTGTTTGTTATTTTTACTTGTTGTTGGTTGCAAAAGAGCATCAGACTAGCGACAATAGTGAGCATAAATGCAAACGCCAAGTGAAACAGGTGTAGTTAGACCTTCAAAAATATTTTTGTGCCAATTTCTTTTCAAATTATGTGCAACATATTTCTAATTATGCTCAGTTTTGGAAAATTTGTCACGCTTTCGCGCCCGCGTGTCGCACGTAGAACAGATCGTATGTATAATTGCCCCCATAATCCAATCTTTCTCTTCTAAAAAAGTGCGTGAAGTTCATTACTGCGCTTCACTTGTCAGTTTCACCAGTTCTGTAAATTGTTGTACTCTATTTTTCTGTCAGATCGCGTTTCTCCGTTCGCTGGGTGTGCCATTCCCTCAACCACTAGCAGCCGAGTCCAAACCAGCGACAGAAGAAGCACCGAAATCTAGCGAAGAACCGAAACCGGCCGCAAGCACAGACAAAAGTGCGACTGCAACAGCAACTGTGAATCATCAACCGAAACTGTTGGATCTGGTGAAAGAGCTGATTTTAGTGGTCTTGAGGTGGGTGTTGCCCCAGTGTGCTGTGCGCACGAAGCCCGTCCCCCTAAAATAGAGCCCTCCAAGTTGAGCCCTACGTTTCCAAATCGAGACCACGGGGGCTCTGTTTGGGTAAAACTACTTGAAACAAAAAATCAGGTTTATCAAAGAAAGGGGCTTTATGAGGGAAACCCCGGTGGTTGTTGAACGGGGTTGGTTTGGAATTGGGATTGACATCCTAGTGGCTATTATTATTAGCGATTTAAGCAAATATTGTCCGCAGTCAGCGAGACATTTTTGCGATGTCCCTCTTCCGTTTGTTATTTATTTTTGATGAGCGATATGATCAATTGTAGTTCTTGTTGCAAAACAGTTCGGTGAGATGAAACGCATTGGCTGAACCAGAAGATTGTTTTAAAAGTTTTCGCGCGTTTGCCAACTGCAACAACTGCGATTGATTATCGTTCCAGACAAAAAGAAAAAGCATTTGAATGAAATGCTCCGCATAGTACAGTGCAACCATAAATTTTGGGCGGTCTGCTGACGGGTTTGCGAAAGAGTGAGCAAGGTCTGGCAATTTTCAGCCGGTTTTTCTTTGGCTGATGACAAAGAATACAGCACCAATTCACAACCTGCCTGATCATTCGCGATCTCATCATAATTTGTATAAAATAAAAAATCAAATAAATAAAAATATACAAATGTAAAAAATATATATAAAATGTACTTTGTCCAGATGCCAGGAGAGCGTCGACGAGCTGCTGATGACGTTCGCCGCGGAGTTGAGGCCGGAAATTTGGTGAGTGCGTGCGGGGCAGGGTTTTTTCTAAATGGGCCAGTGGCGCACTTTCAAAAGATCTAGTGACTCATTCTTACTTAAGTACTGGCTCTCTGAAATTCTTGTGGCTCATTTGCCAAATCTTGTGGCTCATTCAAAATTTTTAGTGGCTTAATGAACCACCATTAGCGGCAAAAACCACCGGTGCGTGGGAACCATAGCTTGCTTTTTGCTTATTTTTCTGTTGTATATTTTCGTTTGTTTTCCAATGTATTGCAAGCAATGTGTGGGGCTTTGCTTGCGATTTTGATTGCCTACAACGGAGTTGCGTAAAACACAAACTTTTCTGACTTGCAGCTAGCAATCGGGATACGGGGGGTATCCGACATCCGACAGTTAAAAAAACATCCGACATCCGACATCGTATTTTTGGATCAAAAACGGGAAAAAATTTGCTCATTTGCCTCACTTATAAGTTTCACTCACGATTCACTCAATTAGCAAAGGTTTTGAACAAAATGGACAGTAAAATAATACTTTATGCCCATTGGTGCTACATTTATATCGAAGAAATGATTAGGAATTTTTTGTCTGAATAAAGTTGATGCTATAAACTGTATATGTCGGGTGTCTGATGTGGGGTCCAAAATACCCGACGCCCGACATCTGAGGGCACCGACACCTACACTTTTTTGGGTGCTTACACCCGACATTGCCCGATCCATACTTGCAACTTCAGTCAAATTTCAAAACATAAACCCTCTACATTTCGCTGATGTTATTGCTCGCATACAAAATGCGGTGGACTGTGCTGAGCAGTACTAATGCCTTGTTGCTCTCCCGAAACTTTCCAATTTTCGGAAACAACCAAAAAAGTATGCCAAATTACGCGGTTCTCAAAAAGATTACTGTTTTGCTCGAAGACTTATCCCAATTGATAATTTATCCAAATTTATAACGTTTCATGATTTACTTTTTTAGGTCAATTGGCCAGGGGTGTTTGCACCGGCGAGGCCCGGCAGCTCGCTCGTCTGCCGGGATGGACCAAGCCAAGATCAGTCGTTATTGTGACGCCGAGTGCCTGGGTGAGTTGAGCTGAATGGAACGGTCTTTGTTTGAGCACATTGTTCGATCAACAATTCAAACATACCATGGCCGTCATCAAACTTGGAGATCGGATCGAAACCAGGCCTGCCTTTACTTACCCAGGCATTTTTGAATTGGGGAAGTTAACAGATTTACTGAAGCCACTAATATCAATCAGCGTAAAACTTGATCGTCTTGGGTCTGAGAATAAACTGAGTCCAAATTAGTGGCATCGCCTAGTGTATTCATATGCAGAAATCACACGGGACTAATGGAGACCTGATCCTATCATCAAATTCGATTTGCAGTTGGCCCAGAACCGCGCCACACCCACATGACAGCGCTTGTTGCTTCTCTGGCGCGCGGCGCCCATGTCTACCAATTGACACACAGTGATCAAACCAAATCGTTTTGGCGAAAAGGTCGTAACCTGCCGACCGAAGAGGGGTTGGCCGAAGGACGGTGGCAGATGACGCTGTTGTTCTGCGCCTCATGTTTGAAACTGTATAAGGTAAAGCAACACCATGTGACACCGGCTATCAATTTTGTAATAAAACATCTTGTGACACGTTCCAGCACAAGCACAAAGACATTGGTATTGACGCCTGTTATCCGAAGTCGATCTGTGGGGCCGTCAAGAAACACGCCGGTGTTATATACACGTCGATGCTGGCCGACCCAACGCAGTACGAGCACGTCAATTGTAAACAGCCCACACTGGATCTTACTGCCCACCACAACTTGCTGGCCAGTTTGCAATTCGAGCGTTTGGTCCTCGATTGGCATCAAAAGGTTGGGTCACCTTTTCTAAACCATCAATGACAGGACAGACCTGATTCTCGTTTTTTTTTCAGATGAAACTGATCGAGGAGCCGGCCGCGCTGCCGAGTTCCGAACAACGGGCGTCGGTGAGCACAGTTCCCTGCACTTTTATTATTATTCTTCTTCTGGCAACTTCGGAAGAAATTCCATATGCGGGGTCAAAAGACCCGAACGGCCTGCACTAACAATTACAACCGCTCAAAACTAAGCTCAAATAATATCACACATCTCAAGGATATCACATATCACCGAAACTGAGCTTTTAAGCGGCTTCATTGCTTCCTTCCCAGAAGGTGACGATCACATTTAGTGTCCAAAACTGGACGTGCGCTCCTTCCACGGGTTTGTGGTTAGGCGATCATCGGTGCGCAGGGTTGGGTTGAGACGTGTAGTAAAAGGAGTGTAAAGCTGCATATATAGTTTCGGACCCTGAGATGCATTGCTCCCTCCCTATTCTATTAGAAGATGTATGAATTTTGAAATTAAAAAAGGAAAAAAAATTTTAGAAAAAGAAAAAAGGAAACAGGATCAGGGAAGAAAAAGACTAAAAGTATGAGACTTTTACTGACAAAAAAAATTAAACTTTATGGAAAATTGTGTCATTTTGTTCCCTTTTTATGTGGGGTGTAAATGACTTGTCGATAAATTTTGTAAGAACGCTGGATAATCCTAGTTGTAGCCAATCGCTGGATTGTTATAAATTGATTTGTTATAATTTGATTAAATTGATATAAATAACCCTTCTTTGTCCACTTCTTCTTCTTCCGGTGTTATTAGCTGTTGTCTTGGTTTTTGTTTGGCCATCGAATTCGTACCAGCGTTCATTCAGCCATTCGTACAGCCATCGATGGTTTGAGGGATCTTTTTATTTGGCCAAAATAACTGTTGAAGTTGCTGTTGTTTTGGAAATCGTTTGGTCAGATCCGGGTCAGTTTGGTGATGATGGCAATTATACACTTGAAAGCCAAAAAAATTCAAAAGCTCAGCGTCGGTCTATTCTAATGTATTCTCCCTGCACTTTCACACACATGTGACCTACGATATCATAAAAATCTGGTGTTGCTTCAGAATTGTGCGACAGCCGCCCAGTCTGGATCTGACGAACCTGACAACCGAATCCGTGGTCCGCGACGTGTGGAGACGAAGAAATTTGGAGGATCGAGGAAACCAAACAAATCGAACGTAAGTTAAAGGGGAAGTTGCACATTCCTAATCGCCTTTCAACTTTTGCAAATGTTTAGAGAGCAATGTGGGCATCACAAAAGTCAAATCATTTGGTATAAACGCTCAAACATGTACCCAGGAGATTCCGTTTAAGACAAGCCACTGGGAACAAAATTCGGCGCGGACCGGCCGAATTTCTACCTGCGCATTCAGGCAAATTGCCTGATCAAAAAGCTCTCAAGGCGACGGAATGTTTCGCATAATTTTTGAAACTCGCTAACCATGGAATTTCGCTTTTCTTTATATTTCGAATTTCAACGAATTGTTCCAGCGTGTCTGCTAAATGTTTCATGCTCTGCTTGTCACGCTGCAACAATTCGTCGAAATTCGAAATATAAAGAAAAGCGAAATTCTATAGTTAGTGAGTTTCAAGAATCATGCGAAACATTCTGTCGCCTTGACAGCTTTTTGATCAGGCAATTTACCTGAATGCGCAGGTAGAAATTCGGCCGGTCCGCGCCGAATTTTCTTCCCGATTGTTCCCTTTAAAGTGCTTCTCCTGGATACACGTTTGAGAGTTTGTACCAAGTGATTTGACTTTCATGATGCCCACACAACTGTCTAAACACCTGTAGACTTTGAAAGGCGATTAGGAATGTGCAATTTCCCCTTTAATGAAACGATGTACTGTTCTTGTACCTACGCCTTGCTCAGTTAGATCGCGTACGGGCATTTGAATCAATAATGGACCCTTGATATAGTGGGTAAAAACCGATTAGTGAAACGTGAAAAGTGAAGCGAATAATCACAAGCACCGCATTTTCTCCAATTGAAACCCCCTACCAACAGAAGCCCCCAATCTTGTGTGCCAATACTGACAGCAAGCGATCTGCATTAATGAGCACTTCAGTGTTATTGTTTGTGTAACGAATGACTTGATTGTATAACGAATGACTTGTGTGTTGAAACGCCCCAAATGCATGCTGTGCGTGCCAGAAAGGAACAGCGCAAAGATGAGACGAAAGGTTACATCGTGAAGGGAGTAGTCCCTAGTCGTGTGAAACATCACAAGATCACACTTACATAGTGCAAAACCCCATTTTCAGAGCGACGGTCCGTCGTCGGAGACACGACGACCCGCCAGCATGTCACCTACCCCATCAAATCGCAAGTTTGACGAGATTGAAATTGAGGTACATTGGTTTTGGGTGAATTTCGAAAAGAAATTACACAGTATACCTACCTTGTTGGTAAATGGTAGAACACTACTATCGTGTACATGAACAAACCGGGAAGCAGTTACATAGCGCGTTACTGTACGTTTCACGGACGAGATCAAACCAGGTGACCGGTCCGGTGCGGTCTGGCTATGGCCACCAGGAACAACTTTCACACTGTGACACTAAACGAAACTAGACATTGGGGGAACTGAATCGACTGATCAATCAAAAAACAGAAAAATCTACAATTTACGTTGGGAGAAATAAAACATCACGCGGATAACGGTGGCTACCCTCTGTATACCTTGGTTGGGGACCGAACGATCGCGGTTTTGCGTTGGGGGGGGGGGGGGGGCGGGGGGTTTAGTATGTGTAATGGTTATTGTTTTATTGATCGTGTTTACGATGTGAGAGTAAAGTACTGTAGCTCTTTGGATTGCCGCGTTGTGTATAAGATCAACAATAAGTCTTTCCCGTTACGATGTATTGATCAGCCGGTTAGTTGAGAGAGTCAGTAATGAATACAATAGGTTATGGTACAATAGTTGTGATCCGATAATAGCACAAGTGGTTAGTACCGTAGTATAAGCACCTGAGAAAGGAGACATGCAGTTAGCACCAACATAAAGTACAGAAACACAAGAAGAACTCTTCAAGCAAAAGCACAAATGACCCTTGGTCAACGAGAGACAACTCACACTAACTTCTGAACTGCTTGCCAAGATCTACGCGAGCGCTGCTATGCGCTTACTAGGAAAAGCTAACTCGTTACAACTCTCCTCCCCTAAGAAAAATAAGCTAAAACAGATCTAAAAATCAAACAATCGGCAAGGTGGAAAAACTATCTCAAATAATCACACACAAAACAAAACAAACACAATAGAAGTGCAAGAGAGTAACGAAACAAATCATGCATGACGATCATCGTTCTTTCTCAGGCCACTGTCATGTGAATATTTTAGTTTGCCCAGTTTGATATGCGTTTGTGTAACCACTATTAGCGTTGCAATATTCGCTCAAGGAATCAACCAGTAAAGCCGTCATAAAACAGATATGTCAATAAAACGATGAAAGGAATAAAACGTGACCCTGATTACCAGACATGTGAGAGATGGCACAACCCCACACTCAAATAAAAGGCGGTTCAAGAACCGATAAAGTCAGAAGTACAACACAAACACGGAAGGTATCGGTGTTGATACACAAGTACAGTAAACACAAGCTCGTCATGTCAGCATTCATACAGAAAGAACAGGTATCATTTACACCACAAAACAAACACACTCACACAAGAATCACAAAACAAACCGCTCACTCACGCACGCACTACTACCATCAGAGATAACCCAGATTCAAACATACTCAGGTCAGGGGTCAGTCATGTCGCGTCGGTTTGCTCAAACTTAACTCCTGATAACTATTTTCACATGTCCGAACCCTCAAGATTGCTGTACAAACAATGAATATGATGCAGAATTACGGTATTTGGGAAATCATCACTCATTCACACTGCACATTCACACATTCAAAGTATACACATGATCAATTCAGTCACACGTGAACGCACAACAAGATTCAAGTATACCACATCAAAGCAGTCACATGTTCACCAAGCAACAAGATTATAGCACTTCATTCGACATGCAGTCATGCAACTTGAATCAGGGAGAAACAAGCTTGCATTCCAGTGAAACTAGTGGTAACACTACAAGCTACTAAGTATTTGAATTCACACTCACAATCGCTGGTTTTTACACAAAGTGATGCATGTGCGGCAGGCCAAACGCTGACTTATAACACTTACCTACACTTACTCCGAGATTTACGGGACTCTCTGCACCACTAAAAGAACAGGATCTCTCGTTCCTCATGTGCGCTGCTGAGCGTTTCGTGTTCTGAATCCAATTTCCGTGTCGTCTTGTCACCCTGTGAATCTTCAGTCTGATTCACGTCGTCATGCTCACGCACTAATTTGATCACGTTCATTCGATGTCTTGAACTGGTCGGTTGTTCAGAACGCGACTGTGGGCGTGCACTGGGTGCGTCGTTGCGTGCCTTCCTACACATTCGCCGAACGGAGCCAATCTTGCTACATCGATTTCAAATTGGTTGGCCATCAGCAGTCCATGTGTACTGCTGTGGCCGTTTGGCGTCATTTGTTGCGCCCTAATCGTCGGCTGTTATGGCAGCCAGTCGGGCAACAATGCGCTCGATGTCTTTTTGTGACCACTTCGACTGATCAGCCTGTCTGCTGCCAGACAGAGACGAATGCTCACTCGTTTTCGCATCAAGAAAGTATATGCGTGCCGATTCGGCACCGTCACCTGCATCACACAGCTGTTGGGAAGCTTCAGTCATTCGCGCATGCTTGTACAGTTTGTGTGTCGAGTCACTGTTGCTGACAGTGCTGAGCAGCACTGCCTGCATCAGTTTGGCCGACAAACCGCACAAGAAGTACGACTTCAGAGCAATGTCACGGTCGTCTGACGACTTCGTTGGCCAGGCTCGACGCGCTAATTGTGACAAGTCTGAGTAGTATTGTGATAGCGGCTCATGTGCCTGCTGTTTTCGTGCAGACAACTGCAGTTTGTAATACAATGCCACGTTTGGTGGGCATAAGCGCTCAGTCAAATACGTAACCAACAACGTGATATCACGTTTGATATCGACCGGGCACGTCTGGTACTGGCAGACGTTGACAGCTTGCTGCAACAACTTGGCACCGAGCAAGTCAGCTAGTTGTCGAGATGTCAGCAAGGCAGCATTGGTCAGACGTGTGAACTCATCGATGTATTTCAATCAGTCATCATTCAGTTCATACTGCTTCGCAATACCGAGCAGCGAGTCCAGCGAACTTCAGGTTCGTGCTCTTCTTCCAGTTCTAACATATTCGCACTTGCGACAGGTTTGCCTTGAGTGACTAATCAAAACTTACAGTAGCAGAACGCACCTAGTGCTATGGAACGCCAACGATTCAGTATAACATTCATTCGCAGACGCACACGCAAGTATTAGACCCCAGGTATTGGCACACTGACAATGCATG
The DNA here is from genome assembly GCA_030248065.1 of Rhynchonema sp. JSB1_4. Taxonomy (NCBI): domain Eukaryota; kingdom Metazoa; phylum Nematoda; class Chromadorea; order Monhysterida; family Xyalidae; genus Rhynchonema; species Rhynchonema sp. JSB1_4. The sequence goes on from JASAMV010002020.1 coordinate 24,534, forward strand.
CAGGTTAGAACCCCAGGGACTTGAGGTGCTTAGTTGGTACAAATCCAATCGATCTACACTCAGAAATGAATTACAGATACCAAAATGTGCTCTAAATACCAGACAATCACATGTTGTGTTCAGATTGGGCTATCCTACTTCGAAAGAATGGTCTGAGAAGGAACAGAAAACACAGCACAAACCACACAATCACAGATGGCCAGTCTATAGGTGCACAGGTGATGCTGGTCCGGTCTCCTTCTCCCCTTGCAAACGATCGAGAGTTGCTCTCTTCGACGGATGGTTTGTCGTAGCGCCACGGATGCGATGATTCGCCTTCACGTCAGCAGGTCGATTGATTCAGAGCCTTGAATCGTCTGTCCGGATAGCTTTGTGGTCGACAACACTGAGACATGGGTCGGAGTGAGCTCACAAGTGCGGTTGGGTTGTAGAGCAGCTGTAGTGCGATCGATGAATTGGGCTGGGTTCGAGTCGAGTCGGTGGTCGCCAGTTGTAATGGTTGTTGTTTTATTGATCGTGTTGACGATGTGAGAGTCAAGTACTGTAGCTCTTTGGATTGCCGCGTTGTGTATAAGCTCAACAATAAGTCTTTCCTGTTACGATGTATTGATCAGCCGGTCAGTTGAGAGAGTCAGGAATGAATACAATAGGTTATGGTTCAATAGTTGTGATCCGATAATAGCACAAGTGTGTGATCCCTGAACCGCCACACCAAACGTGTGCTCCCGGAAGGACTCGAACCTCCGACCTCACAGCCACCAAGCCTGGATAGCCAGTTGCTCTACCAACTGAGCTACGGGAACGCGGTCTGGCTGCGGCTCAGAAAATCACTCATAAACCCAACTCACGCACGTTCAATACACAATGCACCGCAGCACACACACATAATACCGGTCCGTTCGTTATACGCCTCGACGTGTATGGGTGTGTGTCTATTCGCCAGACCACATCACCTCCCGTTCACGGAAGTTCCGACCGCGGAACACAACGTCACGCACCCTCCTCCACTCGAGAAGATTCCGTTCGTTTCATCCGACCCGGCTCCACGCCGCTATCGGACTATCACGTCATCGGCTCACCACTTGTGATCCCTGAACCGCCACACCAAACGTATGCTCCCGGAAGGACTCGAACCTCCGACCTTCCAGCCACCAGGCCTGGATAGCCAGTTGCTCTACCAACTGAGCTACGGGAACGCGTCTGGCTTCGGCTCAGAGTTCACAACTTTGGACCTAGTATAAGCACAACGTAGTATAAGCACCTGAGAAAAAAGACATGCAGTTAGCACCAACATAAAGGTACAGAAACACAAGAAGAACTCTTATCAAGCAAAAGCACAAATGATCCTTGGTCAACGAGAGAGAACTCACGCTAACTTCTGAACTGCTCGCCAACATCTACGCGAGCGCTGCTATGCGCTTACTAGGAAAAGCTAACTCGTTACATATATCTATCTGAACGACAGTTCGATGGAATGAATATTTCTGGAAAAAAATTTTTGTTCTGGTGAAACATCACCAGGCTGGATTTAGTGGTTTTTGTCTATACCTTGTGTGTTAAAAACGGGGGTTCTGGCGTGGTGGCGTGTGATTGGTTATTGATGATATACGAAGTATATCAGTATTTATTCATATTTACTTTACTGTTTTGGAGTGGCCCTCCAGCCGTTACAAAACGCTGAAAATTTCAGCTCGATCCGCCCAGTAGAAAGGTGTTTTTCAGCCACCCGAAAATTTGTGTGTCCGTCCGGCGGCTACATAAAGTGCGGCACTTGACAGCAGCGCTAAGGAACCTGAATCAGGCCGGACAAGTTGTTCGATTCATCTAGTGGTGAGGAGGGTTGACATCTATGTCCCATAAATTAATACCGCTTCTATCGCGAGAAAACGGCCGTGATGTTTCACTTAGTTTTTAGTGGTTAGTCGGACGACTAATGCTTTTTGTGAGCATTATTCTCACCGTGTGTGAATTGTTTTAGTTTATATCTTGATTGTTTTGGAGAGCCTGTCTGCGGGTTAGATAATCGTGAAAATTTCAGACAGGTCCACCCTGTAAAAACGGTTTTTGGGCCACCCAAAAAAGTGGTAAAATTTGTGTTCGAGGTTAGGTTTGCGAGGATGGCGCGGTTTAATGTGGTTGTGTTGAGCAATGTTTTGTTTGTTTATCAAAGTCCGTCTGGAAATCAAAGAAGTGTGAAAATTTCAGATCGGTCCGTTTTGTAAAAACGGGTTTTTGGTTCACCCAAAAAGTGGTAAACTGTGTGTTCTAGTTCAGGTTCGCGAGGTTGGCGCGGTTTAATGTGGTTTGTGTTGAGCGATGTTTTGAGTGTTTTTCAGAGTCCGTCTGGACGTCAAAGAAGTGTGAAAATTTCAGATCGGTCCATTTTGTAAAAACGGGTTTTTGGGTCACCCAAGGAGTGGTAAAACTTGTGTTCGAGTTCAGGTTTGCGAGGTTGCCGCGGTTTAATATGGTTTGTGTTAAGAGATGTTTTGATTGTTTTTGGGAATCCGTCTGGAGGTCAAGGAAGTGCGAAAATTTCAGGTTGGTCCACCATATAAAAGAGGGTTTTTGGGCCATTCAAAATGCGGTGGAATTTGGGTGCGATTCAGGATTCAATTGATTTTGTGCGATGGTTTGATTGTTTTCGAATAAGTATGCGGCGGCTGTGTTGGATTGAGTGTGGCTGGCTTGCAGCTTAACAGTCTTGAGAGCTAGTCACGTTAAAACTGAAAGCATGTTTATAATGTATCGTTTCACGTGTGATAATTTGAATTTCCGCGCGTGGGTCGGACATGAAAGCATGTGTGGTCGTTGTAGGCGATTTCGTGAAAGGTGCGTGAATTGATGTAAGCGATTTCGTGCATGTAGGCGCATGATTTCCACTGCCGCGCAGCCATTTGCGCGACACTAATCTCTTAGCTGATTGGTTGTGATAAGCTTTGCTAATCCCCCGTGGGAAAGTTGCGCGTGTGAAAGTTTATTATTATGTGTGCTTTTTCTCACGCTTGATCATGCTGTGCATTCTTGTTTGTTTTATTTGGTGTGGGTTTCGTATTGTTATGGCTTTCTGATTGAAGCCGAGTCTTTTTATGAAACTTAGAAGGTAAATCATGGATAATTTCTATGCTGCCAAGTGCTATCGACGGCGACGCAGCGCACCGACGGAGATCGCTTTTGCCCGTTAGTTGGAGCCGGAGGAGTAGGCTGTCCAGCCTGTGTTTTGTGATGTTAGTTGAGGGACTAACCTGTGTGCTTTGTGACGCTAGCCAGTACTTCTAATGTTCTATTGTGTGCAGTCAACCAACAGCCTGTCCATGCTGTGTTTTATGACGTTAATTGTCGGAATAGCCTGTGCATTTCGTGCCGTTAGGCGGTTTCGTGATTAGGCATATTTGTCTTCTCCTGTTTTTTCGCCCTTGCCCGTTGGTCGGGGGACTAGCCTGCAGTGTAGTTCCTGGGGGGAGTGGGGTTCCCCCTAAGGTACACTAACCGCCGCGACCAAGGTACACTAGTACACTAACCGCCGCGTCAGGTACACTAACCGCCTCAATTTTTGCCCAAAATAGGCAATTTTAGGCCTGAAATGGGCATTTTTAGGCCTAAAATGGGTAATTTTTAGGTCAATGTTGTCAAAAGTCGCCAAAATACCCTTTTTATGGAGAATTTTTTCCAAAAAGGGCCAAAAATCGGTCAAATTTTCTACCTCAAAAAGTGACTTTTCCTGAATTTGGGTCTTCCCCCCAGGAAGGTACACTAACCGACGCACGGAAAAAAGGGGTAGGTACACTAACCGCCGCGTCGGACCAAGAACTACACTGCTAGCCTGTATATGCTGTGACGTTAATTGTCGGACTAGCCTGTGCATTTCGTGCCGTTAGTTGGTGGACTAACAAGCCTCAAAAAAACCAGCCTGTGTGTTTTGTGTTTAGAGATATTAGTCATGTCCTGCATTGTCGAAAAAGCGATCATGGGCATCAACCGTCCGTAGCTCTATTACGTTTACTCTTGATGTTACGGAGAAAGCAAACTGATACAACTGACTAGCACACGGAAAGATTTACACAATATAAGCTGAGCTAGCACTGTGCACATACATTCCAATCGAACATGCAGCACAAGTCAAAACATCACATGATTGCTTGCTTGTCCCGAGGTTACAGTTAGTGGATCTCATCCGCTACACTCCCGCCCGACTAAAGTGTCATACCACACCCGTATGGGGCAAACCGCATCAAAGAAGCAGAAATGATGTGCACTCAATATGAAATACATGCTCAATATAATAGTAATAAAGTTTGCTATTTCAAAACTCAATATTTCCGTGGATCACAATTGTCCTACCCAACCAGGTAGTGTCCGCCGGGCCGTGCCCCGATTCCGACAAAGGGCTTCGCCTTGAGAATCAACAGGTTCGTTCATCGGTGCAGCAGTTGTCCTCCGAACTATCGTTGTGACCGCTCAGAGACGACAGCATGCGGCGAATTGAGATTGACCGAAGTTCTCATCCACCCGTTGCAGAGCAGAACGAAGGAAAGTGATGTGGCGAACTGCCATGCCGAGGCTGGTGGGTGGCGGCGAGTGTCTTCGTTGATCTTCTTGTGTGACTGAGGCTATTGTCAAATGTTGCCGAGTGTTCGTGAGTGACTATTGTCCGAGTAGTGCCCGGTGGCGAAGAGTTGTACTGAAGATTGCCTTCAGTAGTTGCTCAGCAGATTTCCTTCCCTTCGAACGGTGATGCCTGAGTCCGTGTTTCGGAGAACGATGGTGACGAGTGTCCGGATGGAATTCTGTCCATTTCGCTTGTCGCGGAATCGACGGTTGCCTACGATGCCATGTCGAAAATGCGAACAAGAGCACCAACTGTCCGGGAGAGAGCAAACTGACCCAACTGACTAGCACATGGAAAGATTACACAATATAAGCTGGGTTAGCAGTGCGCACACACATTCCAATCTAACATGCAGCACAAGTCAAAACATCACATGATTGCATGCTTGTTCCGAAGTTACAGTTAGTGGATCTCATCCGCTACATGTATTGACACTCAAGGGCATCGACGGCGACGCAACGCATCGACGGAGACCGCCCTTGCCCGTTGGTCGGAGGACTAGCCTGTATATTTTGTGACCTTAAAGCTGCTGGTTAACAACCCTTCGACCGCGCGTGATCTTAGGGGGTAGTATATATAAACAAAGTTTGGACATCGTGTTACTCGACCCTAATCTGGCGAGCCGATTGGTTGCTTCCTAATGTTTCACGGCCACGTTGAAATATGCCCCTGGTGAAAAAAAACCGGAAAAATTTAAACGGTGCTGTGACACGAATAGGCTGTTTCAAAGTTTGACACTGGAGTGACAGCAACCTCCAACAGTATGCCGAAAACCGCAATGCACAATAGCTATTGAAACGTCCGCATTGTTGAATTAAAAAAAATTAAAAAGTTTCAGAAACCTGGCCATTTTTTGTTAGGATTTTCTACTCGTATAATTTTAAGCATCTGTGGTGAATAAAATAAATTGTCAAATACAAATAAAAATCCTCTAATTATCAAGTTTTTTGTTTGTGATTCCCAGTTTTCAAAACCCTACACAGCTCACACAATGTTTACCACAACATGCGCAAGGCAGCCATGCTCACAGTGCGCACACAACGACAACATACAGCCGGACGGGAAGTGATGTTTCAGCTAGCAAGCTTTGTGTGTGTGTGCACATGGAAAGGCTGCCTTGCGCATGTTGTGGTAAACATTGTGTGAGCTGTGTAGGATTTTGAAAACTGGGGAGCACAAACAAAGACTTGATAATTAGAGGATTTTTATTTGTAATTGACAACTTATTTCATTCACCACAAATGCTTAAAGGGGGGACTCATTGCTAAAAGTACCCTTTTTACAATTTCAACTTGTAGCTGGGATGCGTGCGATCAGAACGCCACCAAGATAAAATTAATCGGATGAAAATCGGCCGAGATCGAACCGATTGAATCGGCCCAACCGGGAACAAAAATAAGTTCGGAGCAGCTGCATTTTTATTGCAAATCAGGCAAAATCTCATGAATTGTTAGATTTTGAGCGAGCAGCAGATGTTGGAGAAAAGAAAACGAAAATTCTAACTTGGGGTTTTCTGTAACAGTGACGATTTCTTCCAAAAAATCATAAATCCTTCAAAAAGGCTTCTTTCGCGATTCTGAGACCAGTTCTGGAACAGATCAATTTAGCCGTATTGATTTATCTTTTATGAAGGTGTACCGGTCGATTCCATCGGTTTGGAAGAAATCGTCACTGTTACAGAAAACCCCAAGCTAGAATTTTCGTTTTCTTTTGTCCAACATCTGCTGCTCGCTCAAAATCAAACGATTCATGAGCTTTTGCCTGATTTGCAATAAAAATGCAGCTGGTCCGAACTTATTTTTGTTCCCGGTTGGGTCGATTCAATCGGTTCGATCTCGGCCGATTTTCATCCGATTAATAGATCTTGGTGGCGTTCTGATCGCACGTATCCCAGCTACAAGTTGAAATTATGAAAAGGGTACTTTTAGCAATGAGTCCCCCCTTTAAAATTATACGAGTAGAAAATCCTAACAAAAAATGTCCTGGTGACCAGGAAATGGACAAAAATTGGGACCAAGTACAGCTGAGCCAAGTTCTCAAAACTGATTGTGTATCAAAAACTGAAACCAAACCGAAATATTAGTGATGGTACTTTTTGCCCGCATTGATGGCTTAACTTTATCCGCATGATATGTGGGCTAACACCACGACTGAAACCATTTTTCTCGAAATTTGAGAGGTTTTGGCAATATAGCACGAGTAATCGGGTTGAATGAGGTTTTGAATTCAGTGTGCGGAGGTCGGTTCCCCACTTTTCAATTTTCGGTCGTCCGTGCTCAGATAGGGAGCTGGTATGGAAAACAATATTTTGACTGTGAGTGTCTTGGACCAACCCTGGTTAATGTGCCAAGTTACATGCAGAGCTGTGCAAATATATGTAGTATATGTGTATTGTGACATATATTATTTTGGGATTACATATACTAAACAAAAATTTGCATATATTATTGAATTAAAAAAGCCGGCAACCTCCAATTGTTTGGCAAAAGGAACAAATCCTGACATATATTATTTTGGCTCCCGAACAGGTCTGGTTACATGGAAATTGGTGCGAATCGTTTAATTATGAATTTTTGCCTTCCATCCAGCACTAGGTAAAAATCACTTTTCGATGTTACAGATCCCCTGAAGTTGGTCTCACACTATGTTGGTTGGGTACGCCCGTTGTATGTATTCTCAATCTTTCCAGAAGCAGTCGTCGACCGAGGACACAAGCCGCTCCACGGCGTCGAACGACGGCGAAGCGAGTGGGCGTCAAGGTTCGTCGGTGGTGGGAGCCCGCCGAATCAGTATGTTCAAGCCGCGCATAAGACAAAATAACTATTATCTATAGCCAATCAATGTAACTTAATCTATTCACTCCTGTATACGTCGTTCAATTTTTATGTTCACGGATTTTTATGCTCACTGTTCCGTTTGCAATGCAATACGTGGCTTATTTATGTAAAGGCAAATTACACAAACATGAGCTCGATTTCGCAGCTGGCAGAATGGTGAAACATTCATACGTGGCTGCTGATTTGGGAAATGTTACACGTTGAAGAATACAAAGTGGAGCATGATGATTTTCTCTTTCTATTCGTTTTGAATACACCACCTTCGAAATCGGGCTCGTGTTGGTGTAGCTTGCCTTTACATCACATTTCCGTCAATGAATGCAACTATGCAGGTTAGTGGCAATTTTTAGGTCTTTTTCGGCCTGTCACGCCGTTATCTAAATGTTTCCAAACTTAAAAACCTTATTTTCTGGTACTTTTGAAAGTGCTCTATTTTTCTATTGCATTTTCATTTCTGCAACACAAAGCGCGGCCTCAAAATTTAGAGCCAAACTTGTGTTTTCGAAAAATGTGGCCGATTTTTGGAACATTTCGCACCCTCACCGAGTGAAGCAATGCTTTGAGCGACTGAAGTTCTCATGCTAAGTTAACCAGAAGCTGTTTGTAATCCTATCCACGTGTTACTTGACTTTCAACTCATTTGGAGTTTCTGCACCGGTCGTTCCAAGTTGTGAAAATTCACTTTTTTCTGGAACGAAAAGTCGCGAAAACGATCTATGTTATATAATACATAGCTTACGATTTCGTCATGTTTCTGTGATTTCGACCAACGTAAGAGTTGAGTGCCTGAGCGAACTGTGAAGTCCCCGAAACACTGCGAGATCGCACTCACACGTACCCCATTTTGCTGTGGGTTTGTTGATCGGTGATACGTGATATGACCACGTGTTCGATTATGATTGTTTTCGTTGTTGTTTCTTTGTTGTTTGTTCGTTCGTTGTTCGTTCGTTTCGTTGTTCGTTTCGTTTCTGTTCGCTTTTTGTTCCTTGAGTTTCTGTGCGCACAACGTCTGCTTGCGGCTTCCGATATTGTGTATTTTAAGCGAAACAGTTATGGTTTACTCCAGAATGTTGAAAAAAAATCCATGATACTCGTTCGCTGGATCGTCATGCTGCACGAAACCAATTTTCTCGAATTAAAAAAGTGTAAAACATGGGTTACACAAGTTAGGAAACAAGTGCAGTAGTCGAAAAAACAATTGTGTGACCAATGTTTTCGACACGAAACGTTCATGAAAACAGTGTCAGCTGGAAATAAGCCGAAAGTCATGCGCAGAGGATTCACACGCCCCGAAAGCGATGTGGCTCCCTTTTGTTTTCTTCCAATAAAATTCAGCACTCACATGATGGTATAAAGTGGTCAATTTTGAGGAAAACGGCTGCAGGTGCACGCCGCAAAACGGTCATAAAACGGCACAAGCACGATATGTAAGGAAGTAAACCTCACCAAAAAAGCACACTCGGAAAATTGGAACATGCGACTGAAACTGAGCTTAAAGGGTGTGTCTAACGTCTCTTAACCCCATGTTTTATTGGGTGCAATCGAAAGATGACCTCGACAGGCCACCGTGTGCAAGAAACCGCGTCTTCTACAGTAGCTCGCTAAATATTGAGGGTTACTTTTCGAATTAAATCAATTTCCGGACACAAAACTCCAGGCGCTTTTTAGTGCGCGCTACTCACGTTTGGCGTTTTTCTGCTGAAACATTGCATGTTTAAGCGCGGCTCAGCCGCCTATACAATGCACGTAAACGCTCAACACACAACGCTCTGGCTGCTGGCTTGACTGTGGACACAATGAATGTTTCATTTAACCCACAGAAGCTGGTTTGTGTGTGTTTCGCTTCGTGACTTTTCTTGTCTGCTCAGTCTGAATTTTGTGTCCGGAAATTGATTTAATTCGAAAAGTAACCCTCAAGATTTCGCGATTTAGCAAGTTAGAAGTCGCGGTTTTTTGCACACGGCGGCCTTTCGAAAAATTCCACCCAACAAAACATGGGGTTAGGAGACGTTAGACACACCCTTTAAGCGGCGCGCCCCTCTTACGCCCTACTCCGCGATTCAAGTCCCATTTTTACAAAGGATGTCCGGAAAACAAATCAGATTCAGTGGGAATTCCGTTTTACCACCTCATGCGTGACGCACAGTTCTATTCGCTTACAGTACCGCATTTGTATCTCACACAGCCCCCTTCTGTTTTGAATCCCCGTTATTATATGCTCAACATCGATCTATTTCTGGGCACAAAATGCTCCAGACAAATGCTATAAAGTAGTCAAAGTATTGGTACCCACTAAGTTTGACGTGTATCGATCGGTCAATACAACCTCTCTAACCTTTCTCTCATGCGTGTGTGTGTACACCAGGGTTGGGCAAAAAACGTTTTTTTTTAAAAAATCGTTTTTTTTTAAAAAAAAACGTTTTTTTTTAAAAAAAACGTTTTTTTTAAAACGCCCAGATGACCAAAATATGCCCCCAAAAAAATTGGAAAACGCTCATGTTGGGAAGAAAACGTGGTTAAATGAAGTCATTCCATGTGTTCTGAGGCAAAATAAACAGGTTTCAACCCTTTTCTAGCGAGTTGCTAAGATCCCATATCAGACCCGCATCGTAGGACCAACTTTGGCCGGGGTCATCACTGAAAGTCAAACTCCGTATATCGACGTATCTCGACAAAGTAAAAATTGGTCGAAAATTTTTTGAAAAAAATGGGACAAAAAAATGATTTTCCTTGATAATCAGGGTACTTTCCCTGAAAAATCAGGGAAAATCAAGGAAATTCAGGGTTTAAAAAAAACGAAAAACGACCCAGGCGTTTTTTTGAAAAAAAACGTCGTTTTTTTAAAAAAAAACGCCGTCGTTTTTTTTTGCCCAACCCTGGTGTACACAAAGGGAGCAACGGCTCCCGTGCTTTCCACACAGTCACCTGTGTGATGCTGCTTTCTTGGGTACCTGTTTTGCATAAACAGGATAGCAAATGCACAAAATGACACCTTAGCCCTATAATTTAATCCTTATAGGAGTGACCACCAGAGTGCGCATTTTCTCAACAAGTATGCAATAAACTCCAAAATTCTTTTTCTGTGCGCACTTCAGTTTATGTTTATACATTTGACTTGCGGTGGTCATCAGTCTGCCGGATGCACCACAATTTGTGCTGATTGGTCGTTATTTTTATGCGAATCTGATTTCTGTGATCAGTTTCGCTTGAGCCGTCGTTGATAAAACATTATTCAATCATTTGCGAATTCTGCATTCCTATTCGCGTATTTTTTACTGCCATCGCAACTTGCTTTCCCAGCGTGGTTAACACAATTACTAATTCTTAGACAAATCCTTGTCATGGCCATAAAAAAGGTCGCCACTACTTCCTTGCATAACGAAATCATAACATATACATACAGTATGTACCTTATAGTGGTATTGAACGTATTTCTGAAAAAAATGTAGAAGTTTCCAATCGCCGAAAAACAATTTCTGACTGATATTGGTCGCACAATGACTAAATCAGAATTCATCAACCCTGATCTTCAGGTTCAACCTTAATCACTAAGCTACTTGTATTTTTGACAAAACATTTTCAGCTAACAATAATCTAGCAGATCAACCACGTTGCCGCAGGTCTGAAACATTCTCTTTACTACATACTTTGTGTGCGATCACGCAACGCAACGTCATTGCCCCGTCACTTTCCCTCTTCACGATTCAGGAAAAAAACTTGACCAATTCTTATACAGTCATTGTGCGACCAATATCTCTAGAATGTTGTATCCCAAACACCACTGTTGCTGTTTTATGTTTCTGCGTGTTCCAGCAATTTCGGCCAACTCCAGTTTCCTGATTAAGGTTGAGGCTAGGTTCGGGATTTGGGTTGAGGTGTGAGAGAAACTGCTATTTATGTGGTGTGGTTTGACCTTCACATTTACATACATTCATCAAGATTGCTGTTGGGGTCGGTGTGTATTTCTAATGATTTAACCATCGTTTAGTTAGGGCATGATTGTTTGGATATTTTATGCCCATTTTCATGTGCAAAATAGCGCGGGAGGCTTGACTTTTCGCGCGATAGGTTGAGAGGCCCTTCTCTGCTCTAACGTTTTGAGGATACTTTCTTGCACCATTATTATTTTTATTATGGGGTTTGTTTTGTTTCGCTGTTATTATTGTTTTGGTCGTGCGTGATGATTTATATGTGTATATTTGTTTTGAGCACCTTGAATTCATCCGTGTAAAAACTGATTATTGTTATTTGGCAGTTGCTCTTGATTGATCATGCACGTTGCCATTTGTACGCCCCCGCGTCATTTTTCAACATGAAATTAACCTCATGGAAGGGCTGCTTTCTGAAACTTCAAGTAACCAAAAAATTTATCTGCTGCATATGACCGAAAAATCAAAATTAAACTTTAATTTAACTTCGAGATTATGTGCCCTATGAGTGATTATTTCTTTTGGGGAATGTCATCATTTTTTGTATTGTTTCCTTCCCGGAAATGCGTTGTCACGGTTTTTGAGTGATTAGAAGTGACAAATTATGGAGTTCTTGAGATTCAGGAAATGTGAATTTCTCACGCACATGTTCCAGAATCATAACGACTGTAATTTTTCAATTTGGATTACTGGACGTGGTTATTCATTATTGTGGTTATTCACAACTCCCGGTGGAGAGTGTTTTTGGTTGCTCGCTGCAACGGGTTTTCACAGACGTGTGGTGCACCAGAACATCGTCAGTGCGTACTAATGCATCAAAGGGTCACATGATCCCAAAAGACATACAACCGGGTTTCAGGCTCATCCCAACACAAAACTGCTTGTTATTCAACGCCTTTTCAGATTTTATTTATTCCACAATTTGACCTAAGAAATGACAAAATTTGGCCGGCTGCTTCTGTTCTGCACGACTACAGCCTTGTACATGCGATCTGAGGAAATAGAGTCTACCACCACAGGTGCATATTGTTATGGAATGTTTTTTGTGCTGTTTTATTTGGAAACATTGATCAAAGTAGTGACTTGTCGTTATTGCAGTGCTTCAATCCTGACAAGATTACGTTTCATATACCTAGATTGAAAGTGTTTTCATGCGGCGAGTCCCAATACACAGTCATGCGCGTTGCCTGCCTGCCCTCATTTTGCTCCGTTTTAACGGACCACCGGTGCACCATGGTCATCGTCAGTGCGAGCTGACCAGTGTGACATAACCCTGCGAAGTTAATTAGCATTTTTTCACCAGTTTCGCCACCCACAACCCCACCGAACGGCACTGACGAGGTTGAATTGATCACGAATCTAACAGCCAGCCTGGCCGCTCAATTGGTGATTGACGAAAATCGAATCATCAAAAACATCGGCATCGAGTTCCCAGACTGGCACACGCACGCAGCGCCGACTAATGGGGGGCCGGTCGGACCGCCGCGTGATGTTTCACGAACTGCAATAAAGGTACACATTCAGGAACGTTGGTGTCTTTCTGCCAGTTGCTGAAAAGTATTGGATAATCTCTAGATTATTGGGAAAGATTTTGCCGGTCTTCAGATCCAGGTTACCACAGCACTTCCACGAGGCACGACCTTTTCCGACGTTAACAAGACGCCAACTGTTGAGGTTCCTATTTTTCGCGTTTTTTTCTTGGTTGAATTTTATGAAATTCGGACGCCAGATTATTGTGTCGTTTGCAGTGCATTCGGCGTTTGGTGCACGATCTGAACGACCGAGAATACAGCAACACAATTATCATCTCGTTCGATACTGATAAGGTGCGTGGCGAAGTATACGTTTCATTTGTGTTTGTATTGTTTCAGTTGGAGCAGTTTTTCTTCACGAGGTTTTGAATGAAGCAGCTGACCCAATTTTAAGGTTCTCCCGTTCCCTCCCACCGTTCTTGATGAGTCGCTGCCCTTCATTTATCGAGCATGTGAAATCTGGCGTCCATTCTTATTGAGACATTTGCGAAATTTGCATTGGTTGGAGAAATTTAATTTTTCCCCCAAAAAAAACGACACAAATCTTTCCAAAAATTCTCAACGATTTCCAGTCCGTCCAACAACGACTGTCAAGTGCAGCTGGCCATCATATCGCAATATTCAATCATCGAAGTCGACAAATTGCAATTTGCGATACTCGTCGAAACGAAACGACTGGGATTCAATGACCCGATCACTGTCTCGGCCGAGACGCTTAACGCGCTTGTGCAGACTGATCCCATTTGGGTGAGGCGGGCGATATTTCACGTTAAGCTGATTTGTGTTGGTCTTTGTTTGTTTGGTCTTCAACGCAGTCCGACCAGAAGTACAGTTCCGGGTGCAATTCTAGGCTGAAAGTTGAAGTCGCGTGCACTCGAAGTTACTTCGACTTTTGCCTATACTTTGCACTGTTTCGCACGCGCGTGCACGCGACTTCAACTTTCAGCCTAGAATTGCACCCGGTACTGTAGTGTCCTAAATGAGCGCAAGGAAATGCATGTACATATAGTTTATGCACGACAGTGGGTTGCGTTGACATCCAGTGTTGACGACGTGCGTGAACCACATTAATATAAGCCCGCACAGTAATTTTACCACTCTTTTTTTGATCGAGGTCATTTGTGGATATTCGCACGACTGTGAACTCCCGTTGAAATCGGCCACCAAAACACACACACCCCTGAATCGCGGGATCGATACATGATCGGCCTTGGCAGAAACTCGAAAATCAAACTATACGGCACCTTATTTTACAGGGTGATATTCTCAGCTACGACCTCTATGAATCGACCACAGCTCAACCCGACCCACCAACCACTGACCAGCCGGCTGATGTTTCACAGGAGATACGAGACTACGTCGATGTGGAGCATAATTTGGAAGAATTGGATATTACGGGTCGCAAACAGCAAAATGTCGAAATTGAGGTGCGCGACTTTTTTTGCCAGTTTTGTCGTCGCGTATCCTACCCACTGATGAGTGCACAAAGCTACATACCTAACTTCAACACATTTTGGAGCACCGCAGTCGATAATCAATTCGTACGTTCATCCAAGCCTTCTAAGCTTACTGATACGCAGTTTGTATCTGGTCATGTGACTGCAATGCGCACGTACTTGTATGTGTACAGTATCTTATCTGGTGCAATCACACTGACAATGTCCCGGTGTTTTTCTGTCTGTGAAAGAAAGACGCGCAACCCAAAAAAGCGCACTTGTTGTGCAAATTCACAGTGTCTGCAACCAACCCCAGGTGCCCGCCACCCATTCCCCCACCCATTCGGAGGCCGATCGTCATTCAGTGATGAACACGGTCGAGGTGCCGAGTGGTCACAATGCGTACACACATGAGATTGTGATCAGTGCGTGTGCTGCACTCGGGTTCATCGCACTGATGAGCGCCTGCATCCTGCTAGTTATCGCTCGATACAAATACACTCGCACGCGAAGCTGGAGTTTGAATTAGGGAATGGAGCACAAGGTATGTATGTACGAGAGAGCCGATTGCCAAATCTTCGGTATCGTGCAATGATTGGGTCACCACGAGAGTTTCGGTCACTATAAATTCAGTGGACAAACACACTGATTACAATTTAAAATAGGACTTGTCGGTCAATATATTGGGCGGGGGCTAACAAGAGGTTGGTTGTGAGTTGTTCGTGTTCGTAGAGGTCAAAAAAGGGCTAATTTACGGTTCAGGGTCCCGATCCCTTTAGGACTGTCAGCGTGCGCTGAAAACAAAACAATGCCCTTTTCAGTGTAGAAATGAACATAACACCCCAACCTCCACAAAAATGGTTCTACTTCAGTGGACAACGAAAAACGCGTCCACCAGCCGTCAACAGTTGATGACGCCTCGACGCACACAATACAGCCAGGTGACTTGTACGTCGAACAATTCAACACTCGACTACGGACGTGGACCGACGCCGTACTACTACCCTTAACCGAAATTAACACTGGACATTGAAACGTTACACTTGAGATTGCGACTTCGTACAATCATGCCAAATGCAAGACTTGGTACGTCATAGACATATTGTATTTCTATCATTCTGACTTAATTCTGTCCCCGACTGCGGCGCAAAGGACTTTCGACTAACTTTCCACATTTGACGTGCTTGTCGTTTTGACCAGTGCGCATTTCCTGCTAATGATTGTTGGTCTGAATTGTTGGAGATTCTATCGTCGATAAAAATTGAAAGTTTAGAATCTGCGAGTTTCCGCTTCGCTACCGATATTCTACTTGTCATTCTTTAAAAGGTTTTAAATAAATGTAAAACTGGCCAAAATTAATAATTTAATCACATCGGATCAAGAGACCAACAATCTCAATAATAGCGGGCGGCAGTGATATTCGTGCCATTCAATGGCAAGTGACAACCATTCAAATCACAAATCGCGTAGTTGAGGGCTGTAGCAAATGACACCCACACAAGATAGGGCCACATCAGGCCGAATGCCACTTTGCTAGGTGTGTAGAATGTGATTAAACAGCCAACGATCAGGCCCCAGAGCAGCGAAATGTCGATTAAGGCCTGTGAATAAGTCAAATATGCACGCATCTTGCGTTGATGAAAAATTTGGTGTCATTTTTCTGCATCAAAATTAGTGGTTTTTCACAAAAATCTTATGTAAGCCACAACTTACGATTTTTATGAGATTCTTTGGCAGCAAATTTAGCCGAACTTACCCCGCAACATGCTCCGACTTTGAAAAACAAGGGCGACCATAAAAAGTTGCTGACCAACTGAATATAGAAGATAATTGCTGGCACCTGTTGCAATACAAGAGTTTAGGGATGAATCATTCGGGTTCGGAAACAGCGACTAAAAGTCAAATCACCGTGTGACTGTTTATTCCACCGCCCATTTTCCAGACCAGAAATGATGCCACGCCCATGGCAATGTACAAAATCGTCCAAACTGGCGCAAACAGCCAACCGGGTGGTGACCATGGGGGTTTCGGATAGCTGCCATCCTGTAAATATGAAATCGCGACAGGGTTTCAGGGAATGCCAGGACGTCCTCGTGTGATAAAAGCCTTGTCACAGAAAACGACCTTGCTGCCGACAGCCTGCATAAAGCACAGATCGTGTGTGGAAAATTACAGCACGCAATGTGTGCGTGTTGCTGTTTCACTCAGCTTTCTGTGGTTTTACCACAGATAACGTCTGAAAAACCACACGTCTTTCCCATTAAGCAACAGACCTTGTAGCCGACAGCGCCAAACACGAATCCAACAATGAACCCGCCGACCACTGGAATGAGGACAGCGATGACCAGAACGATCCAATCCAGTACCGTCATACCGAAAACCGTTTCGCGCCTTAAAGCTGCTGGTCAACAACCCATCGACCTCGCTTAATCTTGGGGGCAGTGCACATTAAGAAAGGTGGGGTATCGTGTTACTCGACTCTGACTTGGAGAGTCGATTCGTTGCTTCCTGATGTTTCACGGCCGGGTTGAAGTTTGCCCCTCAATGAAAAAATGCAAAAGTTATGCCGGCTTCCCGTGGAAAGCACAATTCACGGCGACGTTTAAGAATTTCAGAATATCAAGCACAAACATTTATTTCATCGGTATGATATACGGCTTTGCAGGAAACAGCTTGCATCCTAAATGAGAAAACATTTAGTTCCAAAAACTTGGTGTTTTTTGGTCACCGTTTTCTTCGTCGATAATTTTAAGCATCGGTGATTAACCAGCAAATGTGTTGATGGGACACAAAAATCCTCTAGTTACTGTCCACATATCCTGTGCTTTTGAGTTCTCTGCACCAAACACAGCTAATACAATAATCCGGACAACATGCGCAAGTCGGTCATTATCAGCGCGCGCGCTCAAAAACAACGTGCAGATTCGAGCACTCAAAAATGTTTTGTCTTTTTTGGGGTCGCGCACGCCCATAATGACCGACTTGCGCATGTTGTCCGAATTATTGCGTTAGCTGTGTTTGGTGCAGAGAACTCAAAAGCACAGGTTATGTACACAGTAATTAGAGGATTTTTGTGTCCGATCAACACATTTGCTGGTCAATCGCAGATGCTTAAAATTATCGGCGAAGAAAACGGTGACCAAAAAACACCAGGTTTTTGGAACTAAATGACTTCTCCTTCAGGATACAAGCCGTTTCCTGCAAAGCTGTATATCATACTGATGAAACAAACGTTGGTGCTTGATATTCTGAAATTATTAAACGTTGCAGCGAATTGTCTTTTCCACGGAAACCCGGCATAATTTTTGCATTTTTTCACTGAGGGGCAAACTTCAACCCGGCCGTGAAACATCAGGAAGCAACCAGTCGACTCCCCAAGTCAGGGTCGAGTAACACCATATTCCACCTTTGTTCAGGTGCACTGCCCCCAAGATTAAACGAAGTCGATGGGTTGTTGACCAGCACCTTTAAGAAGAGAAATAATAGCACAAACGCCATAAACTCACTTTGTAAAAAGATAAATTTCAAACAAATTATTATTAAAAAAATTATTTTTAAGAAATTGTTAATTTTTAGTACTATTGTGATTCAGAAAAGAAAAAAGAATATCATAAAAGCACACGAAATAAAATAGTTTTAAGACGTACATGCATATGATATTGAGAGATGTGGACAATTGGATAAAAGTTACAAATAATAAAAATAAAAAATAAAAT
This sequence comes from Rhynchonema sp. JSB1_4, assembly GCA_030248065.1. Taxonomy (NCBI): domain Eukaryota; kingdom Metazoa; phylum Nematoda; class Chromadorea; order Monhysterida; family Xyalidae; genus Rhynchonema; species Rhynchonema sp. JSB1_4. The sequence goes on from JASAMV010002020.1 coordinate 42,593, forward strand.
TCGGTACTATCATGGTTTTATGAGAAACTGGGTGTTTGTAAAATGGGGAGTCAAATAATACGCAAGAAATAAACTGAACAAAAGACATGAGATTCACTATACCTACCCATGCATGTACAGATAACGGTAAGTTGACAACATCAGCGTGGGGTAAACAAACAGACCACTACAAATGCAAACGAACACGTTTACAAACAACATAAAACAATCGAAGTCACTTTCCACTTTTATAAATCAACGAACGGGTGGAGCCAGCAGGGCTAAATGTGCCGATTTGTGGTTGTGCCTCTCACAGGCGCACCAAGATTTGATTTAGCTGTACGGTTCGTGCCGGTTTGACCTGCAACACAGCGTTACGGAAATATGTGAGGTTTTGTCACACACAGAATGTGTTGTTTTGGGCGCGGTAGTCTTGATTCCGTGATCTTCTTACCTGTGCTAGCAGCAGCTGCCACCATAGCCGGATCATCACGACACAGCGTTTTGGTCACTTCCATACGCAACATCTTCGAACTCGCAAGCATCACCTTAAAGCTGCTGGTCAACAACCCATCGATCACGTTTAATCTTGGGGGCAGTGCACATAAACAAAGGTGGAATATCGTGGTCGCTTTCAGTAAAAAAAGGGCCCAAAATCACTTTCTCGAGAAAAATGCGTTTGAAGTTAGATTGACAGTATTTCCATGATGGTTTGGTTTAGTAGGCTGATGTTTGGTAGGATTATGCAAGTGAGCATGCTCATCATCATCATGAAAGTAAAAGTAGCGCTTGAAACATCGGATCTAAGCAAAAGCAAAGCAATTTGGGGGTTAACTTCTTTTGACCAAAAAATATATATAGCATATGTCACTTGCCGAAGTGGCTGAAAATCGAAAAACAAACTAACCCAACATTTTCTCTTTCATTGTTTTTTGCCTCAACAGAAAGCAGCCAAAGCTCAGAATGATGATTGTAACTACCGGAGTTTTCCACTTAAAGCCCCCCCCCCGAATAGAGCCCTCGGTCGCTCTAAGTGGAAAATTTTCCACTTAAATCCCCCGGGGGCTCTAATAGGATTTATTTTTTACGGACCATTGATTTTACGGTCCAAACTAGTGTAAGAATGACCAAAATACCGCACTTTTCTGTTGTTTTACCAACGTTTTGCCACGTTTAGATGAAGATCCTCACAATCAGGTTGAAATATGGTATCAGAATGTCAAAATGCTGGCCTAAAGTGTCCCTACTGACAACGATGAAAACACCCAGTTTTCCGCTTAAAGCCCCCGAGGGCTGTAAGTGGAAACATTTCCACTTAAAGCCCCCGGGGGCTCTAATTGGATTTTTTCTTTCTGGTCGGAGGGTCCATTTTCCACCAATTTCCACGCATAGAGCCCCCTGGTCTTTAAGTGGAAAACTCCGGTATGGTTTCCACAAAACGGTGGTGGTTAGTCACTTATGCTTAAAATTATAGACGAAGGAAACGGTGACCAAAAAACACCAGGTTTATGGAACTAAATGAGTTTTTCCTTCAGGTTGCAAGCTGTTTCCTGTATATCATGCTGATAATGTTGGTGTTTAATATTCTGAAATTATTAAACGTTGCCGTGAATTGTCCTTTCCACGGAAACCCGGCATAACTTTTGCATTTTTTACTGAGGGGCAAGCTTCAAGCAGACCGTGAAACATCAGGAAGTAACCAATCGACTCCCCAAGTCAGCGTCCAGTGACACGATATTCCACCTTTGTTTATGTGCACTGCCCCCAAGATTAAACGTGGTCGATGGGTTGTTGACCAACAGCTTTAAAGGGCTCGGGACACCACCGAAGGAAGGACAGCAGAGCGCAGTGTTACACATCGTTGGAAAGCACTGTGTGTGACAGCATATGTCACGCACAAATGTTAGGCTCCTTAGAGATTCGCTATCTCTTGGTAGAGCGACTTTTCGTTCCAGAAAAAAGTGATTTTTTTCACAACTCTTGAAACGACCGGTGCAGAAACCACAAATGAGTTGAAAGTCAAGAACACGTGGATAGGATTACAACGGCTTCTGGATAACTTTTCATGAGAATATCAGTCGCTCAAAGCATTGCTTCACTCGGTGAGGCTGCGAAACGTTACAAAAAATCGGCCATACATCGGGGCTTGTTATACATAGTTCGAAAGTTACTCCCGGTCCCGAGATGCATTGTTTGGTGCTGTCACATTTACAATAGCTGTTAACAATAAGCATTTATAGCTGAATATCATATTCAGTTAGTATGGCTTCCCCGAGAGATCTGTAGACCTTGGGGTCTTCGGATCTTGATAGGTTGTTAAACCAGACGTTTCTCTCATTTTCTTGTTTCGAATCCGATACAATCTGTAGCCTTTATGTGTCACAATTCTGGCGATGAATGTAACCACCTAATTTAGCGGCAATTTAATGGATTTTTAGGCCTGTCACGGAGCTAGCCAATAGCTAAAAGATTTAAAAACCTTATTTTCTGGTACTTTCGGCGATGCTCTATTTCCCCATGGCATTCTTATTTCCGCAGCGCTAAACGTGGCCTCAAAATTTAGAGACAAACTTGTGTTCTGGAAAAATAAGGCCGATTTTTGGAACGTTTCGCACCCTCACCGTGTGAAGCAATGCTTTGAGCGACTGAAGTTGTGATGTTAAGTTATTCAGAAGCTGTTGTAATCCTATCCACGTGTTACTTGACCTTCAACTCATTTGGCGTTTCTGCACCGGTCGTTCCAATTTGTGCAAAAATTCCCTTTTTTGGAACGAAAAGTCGCTCTACCAAGAGATAGCGAATCTCCAAGGAGCTTAAAATTTGTGCGTGACATAGGCTGTCGGCATGCTTTCCAACGGTATGTAACAATATGTCCTGCTACCCTTCTTTCGGCTATGTCCCGAGCCCTTTAAACAATCGATTTTTACACGTTTGGTGTGAATTTGACCCTGAACATGACGCAAAAAAACACCGCCAACCAGCGACGAGCTGTAGTAGTTGATCAACTCGACGTTCATGAACAGCCGCATACCTGTGTTGACGTCGGCCTGAAACACGAAAACAGTACAGTTGGCTTCGGACATAAATTTTTGAAGCGTGCAGACAAATCGGCTTAAAACTCGCATGGCACGACACAGAGAAAGCAAATTAAAATATGACTAGGCCAATCACGAGCAGTTCAATTTGACTGTGAACGTTCAAATTATAATCAGAGAGCCACCGTACCCCAGGTCCGTCTTCAGTCATCGCCTTTTCGATATATCCGGTGGAGGCGGCAGCAACAACATGGCCAATGAGCGTAGTGCCATAGGCAGCAGGAACAATGACATCAATGCACCCTGCACAAAGTTAGAGTTTGCCATGAAATTCGCATATTTCACTTTGGGCGCGGCCATGCAAACGCGGGCGCGGGTCGCGGGTCAGAAAAATATTCTATGTTTTAGACCCGCTCCGCGTTTGCATGGCCGCACTTGCGGGCGCGGGTCGCGGGTCAGAAAAATATTCTATGTCCCAGACCCGCGCCCGCGTTTGCATGGCCGCACTTGCGGGCGCGGGTCGCGGGTCAGAAAAATATTCTATGTCCCAGACCCGCGCCCGCGTTTGCATGGCCGCACTTGCGGGCGCGGGTCGCGGGTCGCTCGAAACATTTCTTTGGCTGGGCTTGTAGCGCGCGAAAACCACAGTTTTAAAGCAGACGAACTGTTCAGTCTAGTCGCCACAATAAATTCTGTTCTTTAGTGCAGTGCATTATGCCGGCTGTTGGCTAGAGAGTGATGTTTAAGCCTTCCCTGTTGCCTGCCACCAATATCATGAAACATTCCCACGTGCGCGTGTTTTGCTGTGATACGTGTCAGTCGGGCTGTGGTTGGTTTGTGAGCTGGCATATTTACGTGGCTGTTGGAGATAACGTGTTGTTTAGTGAACGTCGTGACCTTGAATGTTTCAAGGTCTGCTTGTCGCGCTGGAACAATTCGTTGAAATTCGAAATCTAAAGAAAAGCGAAATTCCATAGTTAGTGGTGTTGCACGTTTCATGCGAAACATTCATTCGCCTTGACTCCTTTTTGATCAAGCAGTTTGCCTGAATGCGCAGGTATAAATTGGGCTGGTCCGCCGCACACTTTGTTCCCGGATGTTCTTCTTAAAGTGCATCTCCTGGTCGCATGCTGCAGATTGGGTTCTTGGTGCGTGAGAGTTTAATAACGCCCTGAACAATATTCAAATGCGTGCAAAGTTTGAAGGCGGTTTGAAATGCGAAAGGCCCCCTTTAAAACTCTACAGTTTTCGCGCGCTACAAGCCCAGCCAAAGAAATGTTTCGACTGACCCGCGACCCGCGCCCGCAAGTGCGGCCATGCAAACGCGGGCGCGGGTCTGGGACATAGAATATTTTTCTGACCCGCGACCCGCGCCCGCAAGTGCGGCCATGCAAACGCGGGCGCGGGTCTGGGACATAGAATATTTTTCTGACCCGCGACCCGCGCCCGCAAGTGCGGCCATGCAAACGCGGAGCGGGCCTAAAACATAGAATATTTTTCTGACCCGCGACCCGCGCCCGCAAGTGCGGCCATGCAAACGCGGAGCGGGTCTAAAACATAGAATATTTTTCTGACCCGCGACCCGCGCCCGCGTTTGCATGGCCGCGCCCTTTGTTCCTACCGTGTGCCGATTTCTCTTGTGTGAAAATGTTGGATCCACAAAATATTTGTAAGTCTAGGTGTGATTTCCTCCGATAGTACTGTGCCAACACGTGTAAAAACTTTGCATGTGCCCATACCTGCACGGCCAAACGTTTTTCAACTGCATGTGCCTGCTTCTCCTGTTCCACGTTTTGCTTTGACGCAGCCGTGCTGCCGTGCGCCTTGCTAAGTGCCGCCTGCTTGTTCTCTGGAATTATTTGGAAATCAACGTTTTTGCAATTATTTAAAATTGTGATGTAACTTTTGCCAACTTTGTTGTTCTATTTTGGCGTCGTTGTGTCGCTTGACCTTGATGAATAACAGCGTGTAAGCCACTCCGACCGCCAAAGTTGCCAGAAAATGCTGAAAAGGATAGTTTCCACGCCCACTTTTAAACGCATTATTTTATAATAAATTCTTTGTGATATTGAATACACACCTTTGCCGAATCGATCGATATGAAAATCGTAGCGGAACTGAACCGTGGTTGCAAGACCTTAATTTGGGCAATGTGCTACAAATTAACACCCGTAGTGTGAAAAAATGTACAGTCGTGACAAAGTTTTTTATACCGTTTTATTGAGAGTGTCACTCCAAACACGATTCAACGCTGGTCGATGCAACGCCGCAGACACCACGGAAAACACCCATTGGAGTGTAATCGCTGTGATTGTGGTCTTCTTGGTCCAGTACTGTGTCGAATCGATTTCAAGCAGTGTGATTTATAGAACAAGATTCAAAACAAAAGTAATGGAAGCTCTGCTATTTACGTGTTGGACTAACTCCGAAAATATGCAGCGTGAGCAGAACATGCCTTCTGCATTTACCCCGAATTGTGTATCTAACAACCACGAATCTTTCCCAGAGACACTGACTGATCATCAAGGCTATGCTAAAAAAATGCTATAAAAAAGAAATGTTGCGGCGACACCTATATTACCTTCTTTGCGGTCATTGGTTTCAGCGTGAACACGAGTCGATTGATCGCAATCACGAATATTCTCCATAGATTGGTGTTTTGAAAAAGAATTGTGCAAAAATCAACGATCACGCCCGACCAGCGAATCGACACCAGAACGTCATTCTCATAGATCAGACTGGGCACTGCAAAAAGTTTATTGGTTAGTGTATGAAAGCATGTGAAAATACAGTAGCCTGTCCTGGGATACCGTACCCCAACGTTCAGTACCCCAAACTTACTCATCGGCAACTCCAGTACACCAACGCCGATGATTTTTGCGAAACAAAACAACGCATCTCCGGTCAGCAGCGAGACGGACAGCGTGAAGTATACGATTCAGGGTCTGAACCATGGTTTTAATTTTTGTCTGGTCACGGCTGAAATGCAGAAAATTATGGAATCTTTGGTGTTGTTATTGTTGTTGTTGTTGCCCGTTTCTTTCAAAATATATTGGTTTTCTCATTCCTAAACGCAAGTTCAACACGTGGTGCTCTGTTTCAGCAAGTTCCAGAAACGTGTGTGCAACCAGGGTGTGTGCTTGGTTGCTGAGGTATACAAGCGCACCCATACATATATGGAAACGCATTTGCTCTTGCATGCAAAGCTAAATTTATACAACTCTAGCGACATTTAGGCCAAACATTTGTCAAGGAACCAAAAAAACTCAAAATGCATCTTCCAGCAAATTCTACCACACTGACACTAAAAAATGATGTCCAACCCAGCCCCGTTGTCCTGTTTGTTACCAGGGTTGGGCAAAAAAAAACGACGGCGTTTTTTCTTAAAAAACGACGTTTTTTTTAAAAAAAAACGCCTGGGTCGTTTTTCGTTTTTTTTTTAAATCCTGAATTTCCTTGATTTTCCCTGATTTTTCAGGGAAAGTACCCTGATCATCAAGGAAAATCAATTTTTTGTCCCATTTTTTTCAAAAATTTTCGACCAATTTTTACTTTGTCGAGATACGTCGATATACGAAGTTTGACTTTCAGTGATGACCCCGGCCAAAGTTGGTCCCACGATGCGGGTCTGATATGGGATCTTAGCAACTCGCTAGAAAAGGGTTGAAACCTGTTTATTTTGCCTCAGAACACATAGAATGACTTCATTTAACCACGTTTTCTTCCCAACATGAGCGTTTTCCAATTTTTTTGGGGGCATATTTCGGTCATCTGAGCGTTTTAAAAAAAACGTTTTTTTTTAAAAAAAACGTTTTTTTTAAAAAAAAAAAACGTTTTTTGCCCAACCCTGTTTGTTACTGCTGGTCAGCTGCATCCGGTCGGGCTTGTCCAGCCACGGGGAATACGACTCGACGTTGCAATCGCACAACGTCGATCGGCGACTCAAACGATTGTTGCGAATCACACGGAACGTTGACAATGAAGGTGGCGATGGGTCCGAAAGCTCTGGCTTGAGGAAACATCGCGCGCTCTGTTGGTGTTACATTTTGGAATTGCTGCTGATTTTGCTGTTCTCGGTTTACTGTCAGTTTGGAGCAACTGGCGTGCAAAGGTCTTCCAGATGACCTGGCCCGCCCAGTCACATTGTTGCTTCCAGTTGCGAATATTAATGAGAAAATACAGCGTGGGTACTTACTGTGGGTGCGTGTTATGCATACACTCACGTGCGGCCAGATAAGTGAGGTTTCACGGATGGCTGTACTGTGTATTATAAGACTATTTTGTGGTCAAAGCCAAACCAAAGTCAAAGCCAAAGTCAACCACTATACCTGGATGTGAACAAAGTGCATACTGCCCCGAGTTTGATAACCTGCCCCTGCCACAACAAGCAATAACTATGGTTGTAAACTTTCCAATCACCCTTCAGCATTCGCGCAAACGCGTCACGGCAAACGCAGTGCCAGAAGGACGGGCTCATTTAATCCAGGTGCGGTCTACTATCGTGCCATGTATCGGCCGTCGCGTGAGGTTTCACAGAACGGCAACATTCGAGTCGATTGACCCGGCCGACCGTGAAACGATGAATTCCAGAGTTTCTTTTCTTAAACGTAGTGTAGTGTGTAGGTGTGCAAAGGCAAACTACACCAACACGAGCCCGATTTCGAAGGTGGTGTGTATTCAAAACGAATAGAAAGAGAAAATCATCATGCTCCACTTTGTATTCTTCAACGTGTAGCATTTCCCAAATCAGCAACCACGTATGAATGTTTCACTATTCCTCCAGCTGCAAAATCGGGCTCGTGTTGGCGTAGTTTGCCGATAATGTGCCCTTGCTGATCTATTGGTCGGTCCGTTTCACAGCGCTGAAGCAGGGTTGTTTCAAAAAAAAAAAGTGGTTAATTAAAAAATTTTTTTTTAAAAAAAAAAATTTTTTTTTTGAAACTCAGATTTTGCTTTTTTTTTAATAAAAAAAAGTTGCCCAAAATAGGCTGAAATGTCCAAAAATGGCCTTTTTCGAGGCAAAAAATTGGCACTTTTTTTCTGTGGACGGGACAATTTTTCCAAAATCGCGCCTGCGGCGCCCTGTATTGTCCCCAAATCCGTACAGGGATGCGCGGGGATGGTCTTTTATAGTGATGTGGCACCGATTATGTACCACTGCATGCCACTACACATGTATATACATAGGTCTGGTGCAAAACCGGGCGCGCAAAGTCGATCTGACACGCAAGATTTGGGCTGTAATCGATATTTTGATGGTCGTATATCAGATATACGGCATTAGATGCATTAAAATACGTTGTACGGCATGCTACAATACATTAGAGTAACATCGTTAGTCAACATCAACCTCAGACTGGTAGGATTCCATAGAATCTGCACAATGCTACCGGGTGTCACCACACAAGTTGGGTCTCAGGCGAAAATTTTTCAATTTTTGAAAAATATGTTGCATCGATTTCATTTATCCTGAAACGTCGTTTGCACTACTTTTTCTAATAAAAAAAATTTTCGTCAAAAAAAAAATCAAAAAAAAAATTTTTTTTTAAAAAAAAAAGCTCGTTAATAAAAAAATTTTTTTTTTCAACCCTGCGCTGAAGGCCTGTGCTTTTTTCAGTTTGCACCAAAGGTAAGGGTCTAAAAATCGGCAGTCGATTCGGAGAGCACTTCGAATGCCACTGATTGCTGATCAAACAGCACCATGATTGGAGTCTCGGTGGGTCCACATGATGTGCGCAGGGCTAAAAACGAAGGAGTTCATGATCCATTTGCTGCACCGGGACGGACAAGCTTGGCCTGGCTGGCCAAAATGTTGTCCGCTGAGATAGTATGGTGTCGAGCCGAGAAATAGGACAAACATCACTGAGGGAGGACACGCATCACTGAGGGAACGAGCCATGATGGTGCCCTTACGAAGCACAAATTAAGGAACAGCAAACAACGTACTGAAATCGGGCACTGCCGGTAGTTGTGCGAAAGTTGTTGCAACCATGCAACAGATGGCAACGACTAAACGTTGCATATTGACACACGAGTTCTGAGGGTGGACACGCTACACGACTCGACGGATGGTGCTGGTGGGGTTGTCGCGCGCGGGCGAGTTAAAAAAACAAAAACACTCTGAAAATGAACAATTCATTTTTTGCTGATTATGAAACGGCGTGATTGAAAGCCACATGCCGCTTGGAGAACATGGGTCACGGCAAAGTTGGAGTTTGCATATTTAAGTGCAAAACGAGCACGACGAAATCACGGATCTGATCGGTCGTGGCAAAAGGGCGTCTTTTATTGGCTCAGTTAAACTCTGTTTCAAAACCGTGACCAATTGTTGTTCAAAATTCAGCTACTGTTAATGACCAAACAAACGATCAACGAACATCCCAGTTGAGAACCAACAACCTTCAAAGTGCTGCTGTACCGTGGTAAAGGCAAACTACACCAACATGAGCTCGATTTCGCAGCTGATAGACCAGTGAAACATTCTGACGCGGCTGCTGATTTGGGAAATGTTACACGTTGAAGAATACACGGTGTTACTTTTGACTTGCACCACGCCCACACATTTCAGAGCGAGCAGCATCACAGCGCAAGGTAATCAAATCTTAACCGAACGGTGTGCACTGTTTGACGTGTTATGGTTAAATTTTGGGTGTGATGTCTGGATTTTAATCTGGCCAAAATAGTCCATTTGGGCGTGGCCCACCGACCGTTACGTTGGTCAGGGCAGCTATTGTGCCAATTACCCAATTACTATTCGTCGCACAATGATCATATAAGAATCCTGATTTTCACGTTCAGTCACTTTTAATCACTGTGCTATTGGTCGCACAATGACTACATGAGAATCCATCCAAAATTTTTCCTGAATTGACAAGCCAGAAAATTCAAACTGACATTACGCGGCAACGTGTAATCACACTTAAAGTATGCAGTAAGCGAAATGTTTCAGAGATTAAAAACGTGGTTGACTGGCTGGTTTATTTTGAGATGAAAATGTTTTGTAAGAAATACAAATAGCCCAGCGGTTAAGCGTGGCTCAACTCTTGAATCCTGACGATCAAGGTGGTTTTGGATGGATTCTCATATGGTCATTGTGCGACCAATATTCGCACGCTTCGTGATTCAGAAAAAATTGACCAATTCTTATAAAGTCATTGTGCCGCCAATACACATGAAGTGAGGAGAATACTCTAGGAAAACTTTGCAATGACGAACCAAAGTTGCTGGTGTGCAGATTATCCATAAAAATGTATTTGGACTTGCAAAACACGCAAGCAGCACAAAAACGCAAACCGCCGTGCTCTGGAAACCGCATCAATCAAACTTAATACCGGTCGACCGAATACATATGCAAGATGAGTCAGTTCTTTTCTTGCTTCGAGCAGATTTGGTGGAGAAAAGTGTCTGAGTTTCTTGAGTCAGCTTCGCAAGCATTATTTTCACAGTAGCATCTCTGAACACGCAAGAAGGAGAACATATTTACCTGTAAATTCATCAGATTTGCGTGCCAGTGCTGAATTACGATTCAGGGTCTGAACCATGGTTTTAATTTTTGTCTGGTCACGGCTGAAATGCAGAAAAATATGGAATCTTTGGTGTTGTTATTGTTGTTGTTGTTGCCCGTTTCTTTCAAAATATATTGGTTTTCTCATTCCTAAACGCAAGTTCAACACGTGGTGCTCTGTTTCAGCAAGTTCCAGAAACGTGTGTGCAACCAGGGTGTGTGCTTGGTTGCTGAGGTATACAAGCGCACCCATACATATATGGAACCGCATTTGCTCTTGCAAAGCTAAATTTATACAACTCTAGCGACATTTAGGCCAAACATTTGTCAAGGAACCAAAAAAAACTCAAAATGCATCTTCCAGCAAATTCTACCACACTGACACTAAAAATAATGATGTCCAACCCAGCCCCGTTGTCCTGTTTGTTACTGCTGGTCAGCTGCATCCGGTCGGGCTTGTCCAGCCACGGGGAATACGACTCGACGTTGCAATCGCACAACGTCGATCGGCGACTCAAACGATTGTTGCGAATCACACGGAACGTTGACAATGAAGGTGGCGATGGGTCCGAAAGCTCTGGCTTGAGGAAACATCGCGCGCTCTGTTGGTGTTACATTTTGGAATTGCTGCTGATTTTGCTGTTCTCGGTTTACTGTCAGTTTGGAGCAACTGGCGTGCAAAGGTCTTCCAGATGACCTGGCCCGCCCAGTCACATTGTTGCTTCCAGTTGCGAATATTAATGAGAAAATACAGCGTGGGTACTTACTGTGGGTGCGTGTTATGCATACACTCACGTGCGGCCAGATAAGTGAGGTTTCACGGATGGCTGTACTGTGTATTATGAGACTATTTTGTGGTGAAAGCCAAACCAAAGTCAAAGCCGTCAACGCCAAAGTCAAACACTATACCTGGATGTGAACAAAGTGCATACTGCCCCGAGTTTGATAACCTGCCCCTGCCACAACAAGCAATAACTATGGTTGTAAATTTTCCAATTACCCTTCAGCATTCGCGCAAACGCGTCACGGCAAACGCAGTGCCAGAAGGACGGGCTCATTTAATCCAGGTGCGGTCTACTATCGTGCCATGTATCGGCCGTCGCGTGAGGTTTCACAGAACGGCAACATTCGAGTCGATTGACCCGGCCGACCGGGAAGCGATGAATTCCAGATTTTCTTTTCTTAAACGTAGTGTAGTGTGTAGGTGTGTAAAGGCAAACTACACCAACACGAGCCCGATTTCGAAGGTGGTGTGTATTCAAAACGAATAGAAAGAGAATATCATCATGCTCCACTTTGTATTCTTCAACGTGTAACATTTCCCAAATCAGCAGCCATGTATGAATGTTTCACTATTCTGCCAGCTGCAAAATCGGGCTCGTGTTGGCGTAGTTTGCCTATAATGTGCCCTTTCTGATCTATTGGTCGGTCCGTTTCGCAGCCCTGAAGGCCTGTGCTTTTTTCAGTTTGCACCAAAGGTAAGGGTCTAAAAATAGCACTGCTGAGTTATTATTCCGAACTTGTCAATTAGAGACTCAAGTTGAGAAAATTCAACAGTTTTTAAATTCCGACCTTCCGCAAACTTGAGCCTCAGTCGGTGTGACCGAAAGCCGTAATCCATGCTGAGGAACTGGACAGCTACTGCTCGTCGTATTAAAAATGCATAAAGTCTGGTCCTTTCATGCTCATGCTTTTGGCATGGTCTTACGTACCCACCTCACCTATACCTGTAACTACACAAGTGAATAAATATGCTGATTATGGGCACGTGTAAATTTTATATTTGCAAACGGTCAAACATTAACCAGCGATGTAAAGCTTGACTACGGCTGGACACAAGAAAACAAAACCAGCAGAAATAAATGAAGACACAGCATGACAAGTTCACCAGGATATCTCCAGTTCGACCGTATTTCCTCAGATATAGAATCACGTATATAATTTCCACTTGTTCCCTGCGAGTGGGAGCAGTTGGCTTTCTCAGAGTGGAGATGATTCTGCTTGAAGAAATGCTACGACTGGTTTAATTTTAACATGCCAGATCGAATAGCGGTTGCATATTCATGCCGGTTGCACAGGTCTGACTTGTATATGAGTCCTGAGCGCCAGCGTTTCTTTCCTCGGCCACACGCGCTCGTCAGTGAAGAATTCAAGTCCGGTGATCAGTTCGATGTCGCGTATCCTGGCCCGGTGGCGCATCAGGTACTCTTCAGCGTTCTGAAACATACGCGTAGTGTGTGAAAAGAATTCAATGTGGCACGTAGGTACATTGGGCTAAAACACCGCTCTCTGATGTGGCTTCGTCCACCCCGGTAGCCAACTCGATTGGGGAGGTAAGTGTTTCTCCGACCTCACAGTCTTGAGGTGTACCAGATCATCGTCAGTATTATTGCATCATAGAGTACGTTACACGCAGGGAAGTCCCTCAAGAAGTTTTGAGCAGAAATCGATAAGCGAGAGATTCGAAAAAACGAAAAAAAGACAAAAAGTTGTCGTCCCCACCTTCAACAGTCCCAAATTATCGCACCAGTTTCGATCAAACGGCGCATTCGGGAATATGTAAGATCGAGCCTTCAAGGTGTCGATTTTGAGACAGCGCCCGTCGCCGGGTGACCAGTCGTCGCAATGCAGGTAGACACGCCAGAAATGTGTGGGAATTGGCAGTTGGTTGGTGTTGGGATGGCTGAAACATCAGCCAATTGAGCACTCATTATAATGAAATGTACGCAACCCAACGACGCACATGATGTGCACATTCGTTGTCGTTGAAGCCAGACACATGGATACAAGATCGCCGTGGATACATGGATATGAGGACTCAGATACAAGAGCAGACCGAGAGAGAAGACAGGACATTGATTCAGTTGATCGGGAAAAAGTACAAACAAGCCCAATTAATGTGTTCGAAAACAGGTGAGCAGTCGGGAAAGGAGGGACCATAATACGGCAATGCTTGATGGCTTTTGCGTTCATTCTAGGGTGACAATCAAGTTTGAAAATAAACCGAGACAGATTTTCTAAACGATTCCTGTTCGGTTCCATTGTCAACAAAAAAGCAAGAACGAAACATAACCAACCGTCTCCTAATCTGTTCATAGCTGTCAGCAATATTGTCGCTGTCGTGGTCGAACGCAATGCCTTGTATCAATACTATGCTGGAATCCTGATTTTCCAAGGAGGCCTGCACCGAGTCGTGAACAATGGATAATTCTGAAATCGTAGTTTCGAGATAATTCTGAATATTTTGCGAATAAAAGCTGAAAAAAATCTCGTATGTACACGTGCTTGTCACTAAATCAGTGAAGAACAGCGTCATTTTATAGCCGATGAAACTCTGTTGCGTGGCGGTGGGCGCTGAAAATGTACCATAGCAAAATTTGCGTTACGAAATCAATCATCACCAATATAGAAGTACACCCGTTACTAAAGCGATCACAGGAGTCAGCATGTCGAATCAATAGACTGTTAACACATTAGTCTGATTAGCTCACCAAGAGAAATTTTGAAATACAAGTGGTTTGAACAAAACAAACAAAAAAAATATAAACACAAGCCTCCATCGAGCGAGACGAGAGTCATTGACGGCCTGCGCGAACCAGTGAGTGAACAAGCATCGTTGATGGTCGACATAAACGCTGGCTCACCGTTGTTGTAGACGAGCACCTGTGAAAGGAAAACATTCCAAATCGTTGATGTTTCAAAAATTATACGCTTTATTTACACAAGGTAGTCCTGCAAGACTTGAATTAAGGACCTGTGCTGTGTCAGATACCAGCATCACTCCCACGCCTTTTCAGACGCTGACCATCTTTTCCTGTTGACTGGTTGACTAAGCGACGATACGAATTGATGGCAGAATCAGGGTTGGGCAAAAAACGTTTTTTTCAAAAAAATCGTTTTTTTAAAAAAAAAAACGTTTTTTTTTAAAAAAAACGTTTTTTTTAAAACGCCCAGATGACCAAAATATGCCCCCAGAAAAATTGGAAAACGCTCATGTTGGGAAGAAAACGTGGTTAAATGAAGTAATTCTATGTGTTCTGAGGCAAAATAAACGGGTTTCAACCCTTTTCTAGTGAGTTGTTAAGATCTCATATCAGACCCGCATCATGGGACCAACTTTGGCCGGGGTCATCACTGAAAGTCATACTCCGTATATCGACGTATCTCGACAAAGTAAAAATTGGTCGAAAATTTTTTGAAAAAAATGGGACAAAAAATTGATTTTCCTTGATAATCAGGGTACTTTCCCTGAAAAATCAGGGAAAATCAAGGAAATTCAGGGTTTAAAAAAACGAAAAACGACCCAGGCGTTTTTTTTTTTAAAAAAACGTCGTTTTTTTTAAGAAAAAACGCCGTCGTTTTTTTTTGCCCAACCCTGGGCAGAATTCATCGCTTGGCTTTTGGGCAAAACAGTGACCTGTGAGCAATTAATGATCGATAACGACCACGAAGAAGTGATACCGAGCATTCGCCACCCAGCACCATATTATTATTCAAGCAAACAATTCGCAAAGGGAGATGCGCAATACAATACACAACAAGTTGTATCCAATCATGCAGAAATGTTCTGGCACTTGTCGATTAGTTCTGTCCATTGTCCCTCCAGTAACTGAGCACTTCTGCCAGCCTTCGTTTATACTTCAATATCATCGCTTCGTGTTCCGGTATATTTCTGTTCATAATTTCAAGTTTACATAATTGTTTGTTCATGTCTTCCTTTTCTCTATCAGCCGGCTGCCAAACGCCCATTTCAATGTCAACAAAGTCGCTGTCAAGATCGACTTTAAGTGATTCATATTGGTCCCTCTCTCTTCGCACCCAATCTTCCCATCGTTGCAGAGTTCGAGCTGTTTCTTCGATCGGGCGGTTGGCTTGCTGGAAATCCTTCGCTTCGGTCGCTGCTTGTAGAAGTGCCTAATTTGGGGGCGTTATGTAGTTTTTTAATAACATTTCATTGTTAATGGTGTTAAGTGCTTCGAACTTGATGGCCGCAGGATCTGCTCATCAACTGGCAAAGGGATTGTTTTCGTCGCATGTTTTACCGCCACCTGCTGTTTCGTCTGGCGCAAAAGCTCTTCAATCTATCAGATGTTTTTACGCTGGTCAAAATTAGCGGCGTGGGAAATAATCTCTCACGTCCTAAATCCAAAAGAACGTCACGCGACCACAGCAGATTCGATCATGGATTAGTTTGAATTCGGAGTGTCAGAGGTGATGAAATTTTAGCCGTGCCTTCAAACGCGATTTTCGATTTGTCACTCCTGCGCCTTTTCCAACAGAAGTCGACCACGATACGGATTTTGATGTTTCACGTGCGGATGTCTGCGTCGATTCGTCAGTCAACTTTTCCTTGTCTTCCTTCTGCGCTGAGATGTGCGAGTCCTCCGCTTGTGCCAGTGGTGCGATGGTAGATTTCGATTTCAAAATCGGCCGTTTTCGCGATCGCTGATGTGGTGTTGTTTTGAGACAACAACAACAATTGAACACACCAAACAGCAGAGACACAAACAGCACGTGATGGTTGGGCATGACGATCACTTCTGGACGTCACTGGATGGATATGGCTTCTACATTTATCGTTTTTATGGACTAAAAAATAAGCAAACGATATGTACTGTACAGTATACTTTGGAAAAGTTTTGAGAGCCAAAAAATAATGTTTTGCCTGTTTTGATGAATGACCGATCGTGTTGTGCAATCGACAAGCAATAATTTCATACATGTACAAGCGCGCGTGTTTCGTCTGAACTTTTAGTTTTGTCGATACTCGGCCGACGCAATATTGCGCAACATTTTTGCGAAGCAATCGGAGGTTCGCACAGAGGTACAGGCTATTGCCTCATTGAAGCTGTCAGCTACATACCGTAGCTTGTTTGAAACCTTTTTCTACAAGACAAACTGACAGCACGAACCCTGTAATCAATCGAATCCAGCAGTCTTGTTTCCAGTGCAATCGGTGTGCGAAGCACCACATCGTAGATTGTGCCCGCCTGAAATGAACGAAAGTGAAAAAGATGAGGTTCTTAATTGCATTAACTTGGCGATCGCTCATGTGTTATATGACAAACGCGCACATCCGGTCTCCCAATTAAATTTGATACACAGGATAATTTTTGTGCATTATTTAGCCTCACCTGTCCGTCACAGAACCAGCATGTTTGCTTCTCTTGATCCACAACACTGACGATCAACTGTGAACTGCACACGTCCACTGTGGGACAATTCTGGAAGCATATTTTTTGTGCAAATTTTTTATTTTGTAGCCAAAATTTAACCTCGGGGGCTTAGTGGGGACACGCTTAGGATTTCAGACTGTGTAAGCGTATGAAACATCGCCGAAAATGGCAACTATAGTGCTTACTCCGAAAATTTTCCGAACAAGCCCCATTTGGGACTTATTCGCGGGTTGGCGGTGGCTTATTTGGCATTCTCCAGTGTTATTTTGCAACAAAAACACCATTCTCACCTGTCCACAAGTCTGCGTGCAATCGGTCAGTGTTTTCTGCACCCACGAACATGAAACGATGGAGTTGACTCGCGATGCCTGATAATCAGGGGGACTTGCCTGCACCTCGTGCAAACGACCGTGCGTGCCATTGGTGGGTGCGCGTAGACTCAGTTGCAGTACGTCTGTAAATACTACAGTTTTATGCTGAAAGAACCGAATGAGTATAGGAACAACCAATGCCGTTAAGCCAATCGAGGATTGTACCGCAGTTTTCCACTTAGAACCCCCGTATTCTCAAAATCGAATTCTGTCTTTTTCGTTTGAGAACCAATTTTCCACCAGGTTCCCCCAGAGCCCCCGGCGTTTTAAGTAGGGAACTTTGGTAACTTGGGCTCTCAAGCAAAACACTAAAAATAGAAAAATCACGTCCTTAAACTAATTCCCACCTGAATA
Organism: Rhynchonema sp. JSB1_4; assembly: GCA_030248065.1. Lineage (NCBI taxonomy): Eukaryota > Metazoa > Nematoda > Chromadorea > Monhysterida > Xyalidae > Rhynchonema > Rhynchonema sp. JSB1_4. The sequence continues at coordinate 60,012 of JASAMV010002020.1, forward strand.
CAAGTCGTAGAGCTCAATGTTCTGGAACGGTTTCATCCGATAAGCCCGTTTGAACGACGGGCCGTGTGCCATGAATATCGCGCGCATCGTTTCGTCGCGAAAATCATACCCGTGACTGCCCGTGTCATACTCGGACGGGTCGGGACGTCTGTAAAGACACGCACCGAAAACCGTATCAACTCTGCGCGATACGAATGCGACCACGGGTTGGACTATTTAACGCAAAGACCATTTTCGTACACCACCGCTTTGCGATTGAGCTGCAGCACCAATCTCAAAAAAGGTTTCCCCTCCACACGAACAAAAAATATGCAACACGCGGTTATTTTGGACAAAAACTCAGACTAACACGTTGGTTGCTGCTTGGGTTTGGGTCTACATCAGCCCAAGAATGACCAGTTAAGTAACCTTACGTTTTTGTGAAAATAACGGACGGACAGAGCCGGAAGTTATTTTCTCAAAAACGTAAGGTCACTTATACAACTGGTCATTCTTGGGCTGATGTAGACCCAAACCCAAGCATCAACCAACATGTTAGTCTGAATTTTTGTCCAAAATAACTTAATTATGTAGGTTGCGCAGCTCATTTCTTCTGTTGCTGCGTGCTTCGACCTGCTGTTGCCACGGACAAACGGGCACCAGGTCATCATCAGTGCCACTGCACCCGCTGGTCACGTGACCTCACCAAAAACAACAATAAAGACGCACTTACTCATAAATCGTGTTCGACGGATCCAGGTCGACGATCACATCCCCGGCCCTGATGTTCGAGCTATCGTGCATCCTGACGGGCAGCTCGGTGCGTTTGTACGGCTGCATGAAAGGACGACGACATCGCAGACGGTCGACTACCTGGTCGGGCGTCAGGGCTGCAAATTCGAGTTCGTTTCATAGCTGGCGACATTAATGAGCGTTAAAAATTATTGAATATTTTTCAGAGCTGCCTCGGGGAGTAAGTCTCGACCCATATCCATATCACGAGATGGTCCACCTTTGTTTTGGCTGAGTCTCGCGCTCGACTATGACCTGATCCTTTTGAAACATTAGGCCTCCGACACGTTCGGACCCTGTCAATTTTAACAACTAGGGAGGTCTTGGGACCCAACTTCGGGTGTCAGACACTGAATAGGTCTCAGGTCTCTCGCACCCTGAAATGGCTGGTACAGCTGGTATGGACCCATCTTTTTGGGAGAATGCTTTCGCCATGCAGATCTCCAGATGAATATGCTAGGGAACTAAACTAGAAAGATGAAACATCAGGAGCTGCACTCACAGTTGTTCGCCACCGATATCTGACCGAATGTGCCACCGAATATCTGCATTCCATCCGTATTGAAATAGTCGTTGAGGAAGACTTTCTCGCCGGATAAAAGTTGCATGCCTCAAAAAAAGAAAATTCTCAACAGAGGATAGCGTTACTGCGTGATTCCAAGAGAAATTTCTTTTCGTAAATATTTCCATTTTTCATGAACAGAGCTTTACCGTGATCAGCGACGACTATGATGTTTACGCACGACAGCAGGTCCTCCTCAACCAAACGATCGTAAAATCGTCCAAATATTGAATCGAGCAGAATCAGTGAATCGTTGACCTGTGCGAATCTTTGGGCAAAATTTATTTAGATGTGATGTGTGCAAACTGGTTTCTCAACGCAGGAACAAATTCACAAAGTTGGACGTTTGCATGGTCGGATGGTTTGATCGTTGCAACCTTAACCAGCGCAAAAGTTATTCCCTTTAACGAACCATGTGTAACAACTTTTACGTTGGATGATAACCTGCTCGAAACTAATGTGGTGGGTTCAGATATCGTTACCACGAATGTTACAGCTCATTTTCGTGGCCATGGTGCCGAAGCTCATCAGTGCAATCAAGTGCACAAGCATCAGATCAGTTTCCCGCTGCTTTCATAACCCCCTGGGGATTTATTCGGAAGAGATTGAAAAATCGGGCTCTTTGTTTAAAGCTGCCTACCCCCACACTACTCCCGGGTTTCTGTTGCCGAGGGTTCTGTTCCTGAGGGAAGTGGGCTACATACGGGGAAAACTCGAGAAATTATCATGTCAGTCTGTTATGTCAGTCTGTTTTCTCAGTCTGTCGGTTTCTATAACGTTACAGCATAGGAAAACGAAAACAGACTGACATCGACAGACTGATATGATAACTTCTCGAGTTTTAATCCTATCTTCAACACTGTGTTTTGTTTTTCAAAGGAAATGGCTTCCAGCATGCGCTCACGGCAACTCAGCTTGCACGCGGCAGTGTGTAAAAATGGAAAATACACACCATAATGTTTCGTTCTTTGTGTTTCGTACGTTTCAGAAGCGCAAAAATTTCGTTTCGCTGTGCCTAAGCCAAAGCCTAAAATTAAGTACATAGGATATGGACAATAAATTGCAGAGACACCCACAAGTTTCCCGATTGATTTGCGCTTGTGAAACGTACGAAACACAAATAACGAAACATTATGGTGTGTATTTTCCATCTTTACACACTGCCGCGTGCAAACTGATTTGCCGTGATCGCATGCTGGAAGCCATTTTCTTTGAAAAACAAAACAGTGTTGAAGATAGGATCGTGCTCATGTCAGTCTGTCGATGTCAGTCTGTTTTTTCCTATGCTGTAGTGGTGAAATCCTTAACTACTGAGAGCAACAGACTGACGAAACAGACTGACAAAACAGACTGACATGAGCATTATTGGAAAACTCCGGTACAAACATAGCCTGATAATGCACACCAACTTGTCCACTATCCGGGCCGAAGTGATGTCCATTTTGATCGGGCTGATTGAAATAGGCGTTGATCACTTGTGGCCTTTCAGATTCAGGCATCAACAGCCAATCGATCACGTGATCAGGTCGTCGGTAGAGCGGGTATTTGTCGTCGTACTTGTGAAAGTATGTGGGGCGCATGCCTGCGTGTACGGTGTGCCATAAGTTCCTTGTTTCAGTACAAATCGGTCCTGCTTTTCGCTATGTTTCCGCCTTGCATTAGCGACAAAGCTGTTGTGCTATTAAACCAAGTAATGGGTGTTCATTACTTGTATGAACAGGTTTTAAAACTGGTCAAAGATCCTGAGAGAGCAAGCAAAAATATCTGTTATTTGCAAGTCTCAAACCTTGAATTGCAATTTCACTCCCCGGCCAAAACATTACAGCTGATCGGTAACCATTCTTCATGGCCGTGTTCCAAATCTGCAAATCCACATGTACGGCGGTCAGTGTTGAAGTATCGCAAGAAAGAACTTTTTGATAAATAACAATAATATAAATAAAACAAAGCGGCACAATAATCCCCCGGTTAAACCGGTTCGCCGCCCCACCACTTGGGGTTGAATGACGCTGGGTTGCCTCGATGGAAGATTCGATCCTGGGCTGGCGTCATGTTTGGGTCAAACATGTGGTTGCCAACAATGCCGTGTGATGACGGGTAGAGGCCATGAAATGATCCAGTACTCAGTTTGTGGCGAGCTTCCAAAGTAGAGTCGAGTTACATATTTGCTCTCGATTTTCTTTCCGAACACCTTGTTCGTCTTCCTGGTAGTTTGTCACAGGTGCGGCTAGGCCTCCCTTGGATAGCTACATATATGTGGCTCAACTGGTGCCCTTCAAGTGAAAACCGATCAACTGTGGGCCGGCACCAAATTAGCCTAATTATACAACAAAGCCTGAGCCTAAGCCTAAGCCAAGGCCTAACTTCAAAGCCCGAGCCAAAACTCGAAACCCAGCTGCTCCGAGCTCCAGTTGATCGGAAGCCGGACCCACTCTGTTACAGCACCGGGAGCACCTTGTTCGTGTCTGCTTAGTATTTTTTTGCGGTAAGAATAACACAGCCAATGACAAAACTTGCTGCTTTGAAAGTCTCTAACCCGGACATTAGGCTCATCTGCTTGAGACTTGGGCCGGCACTGTCCCCGTACAAACCGGGATAAAGCTTTTTTGAAACCCACACGCTGACACCCCGCTAATCTTTCTGTGACGGTACAACACAATGTGGCATGAAACATCAGTCCCCTCACTTCAAACCAACCGTAACCAATGTGTAGTGATTGGAAAAGGTCTTTGTCGGATAGGAGGCGTGCATCCACGGTGCCATGACGCCGCAATCGCGAAAGATTCGCTGGAAATTCGGCGTCAAACCGCGTTTGAGGTAGTCGAATCGAAACCCGTCGAAAGACATTATAATCAGCGGCGGGACTTTCCAGCTGAAAGGGAATCGATTGTGAAACATCATCATGCGCTTGCCCTTCATAACCCTTCTGACGACAATGGGTGATCTTTTCGAAACGGTGTAAAGGTGAGTTGGGTGTAAAGGTCGGTGTAAGCTCAATCGAAAGCTCGGTCGGTGTCAGCTCGGTGTAAACATGAAACATTGCCTGTTGTTAACGTGGAATGTTTCATGTTTACACCGAGCTGACACCGACCGAGCTTTCGACCGAGCTTACACCGACCTTTACACCCAACTGAGCTTTACGCCGTTTCGAAAATATCACCCAATGTATTGTGCTGTATAGTATTCTATGATGGATTGTATACGTTTGTTTGGTGCTGATTGTGAAAAAAATCAATTATGGCGACATAGAAACAGCTTAAAACTTGTTGATCCTGAAACAACAACTAAGGCTCCTTCATAAAAGTGAACGACAGTCCATACCCCTGATGAGTAAATATTCTCCAGGGTGAACGAAGTCTGGTGTTTAGGTTTGATTCTAGAAAGCAACGTAGGCTTGTCACATAAGAATAGTCTTGGGAGGTATGTAACATGCACCCCTAACATGCACATTTTTCAAACAGAGCCCCACGGGGACCTATGGGCGGAAGGGGAAGGCGGCACAGTAACCGGAAAAAAGCATCGTGTACCCTGGCGTAAATTCGTCGCGCCGAAAACGTGTTGTAGTTAAAAGTAGAACCCGAATACCCACCAATGGATTTCCTTACTTTTTTAAACATCTCAAACATTGGTACCAGTGCCACTGCTGTATAAGACCAACCGTTTGGTGCATTTTTTGTCCAATGCCTCACAACTGGATCCACTGCGCAGTTTGGCTGATTCACTCGTGGCGTAGTTCTGATGAATGACCAGTCCGACCACATAGCCGATACACATGGCAATTGCCACTGTCAGCACGAAAATCACCAAAATCGCCACAAATTTGCCGCAGGACATTTTCCCGTCGCCGCCCATTTTGCTTTATCGCTGCGGTGGAATTTACGGCGAACAAAATTTGGTGGCGCATGTACAGCTGACACAGGTACAGAAGGTGCAGTTTGAAGTTTTACATTGGCAAAAGTGAGTTCTCTGAACCGATGTTTTGGTTGTTGGTGTGATTGGTAATATGCACCACAATAATCGGTACGGGCGTCGTAGAGTGTTAAAGGTCAAGAAACTCAGTGTTGACATTGATTTTTGGATCCGGAACTTTTCGGAGCCAGAACCGGAGCTAGAACCGGAACTCAATAATGACTCACGTGAAAAAGCAGCACAATACTGCTGTGATCATAAGACACTGGGTACGGAACATAGGTTCTCAGGGTCGAGAAATCTAATGGTGATATTGGTTTCTGAATCCGGAGCTCTCCGGAGCCAGAACCAGAACTGAAACCGGAACTCAGTATTTACCATGGAAGTAAGTCGCACAACACTGGTTTTATTTTGAGGAGTAAACCGGCTTGTATACATACATAGGTGTTCTATATGTGACAAGCACGCTACCGAGAACGATATCCGGATTCTTGCCGTGCGACAGCAGGCATTTTTCTTCTTGTAACTGACAATACTCTTCAGAGTAATGTTTACACCGTACTAGAGTTGATATTTTTTTACAAAAAAATAAAAGACATCGAAATACATATAAGTTGTTACCTATTTTTGCACTTTTGAGCGTCTCAGAAAATTCAGTCGTACTCAAACTGGCCTGACAAGCAATAAAGGGTCTGCGCAAACATAGGACACACATTGTGAAAATTTTATGGGATTTTCTGAGTGGCGTTGTGCAAAATTTTTGTCAGACGTCAGATCGCAATCGCCATTGGTTGAAGTTTCGTTGTAAATGATATGCCCATGTTGCAAAACAAACATCATATACCATACCTCACCTACTAAGAATAACAAATAATAGAGGAAGGTGTCAATAGCTTTTGATTGTCAAGAAAGTGGGGTTACCTATTTTCGCATTTCAAACTCTGGAAGCAGCTACAGTACACATAACAATTGTGTTTTTTTGTCGCTGCGTGTAATTTTCTTTTGCGCTTGTTCATAGTGCGACTTTAGCAATAGACGCCGGCTTTTTTCGAGAATTGGAAAAACTATCTAACATATTTTTTTTATTCATTTTCTTGCCCACACAAGGTTGTCTGCGTCATTGCAAACGGGTTTCGAATTTAACATAAAAAGGTTAACAATTCAAAACCACAAAAATGTTAACACCAAGTGATTAGAAGCTAATACTGAACGTTACCTGGACCAGCAAAACTTTATGAACAAAAACAACAGTTTGCAATTGAGCAAACGTCTTCAAAATTAACCTGTTTAACAAGGCATCGACGACAATTTACTACATCGAGCGCTTTTAGTTTGCAGCAGATGTTGAATTTAGTTTTCGAACTAACGAGCGATCGTCTGCCAATTGGACAGGAACCCGAACAAATCTAGTAACTTCTTGGTGCGACTACAAAGTCACGGCTGGCTACTTTGTCATATCTATCCGCACCGCTCCTCACGTATTACGTTTCTTGTCAACCAAAAAACCGGTTGTCTCGGTTGCGCACATTAACGCCAGCATCATCTAACGTTAAAAAATGTGTTCCTGAGTGGAACTGAAATTGATTTTTTTATTCTCACAATGAACAATAAAAATAAATACTATAGTGAAGCTAGCAGACTCACTGCGAGGATCATACAGTGGGCCGACAAACAAAGATATTAGCCCAAGTTGGAATACTAAAAAGACCAAGCATTGATAAAATACAATAAACGCCAGCAGCAATACATGTAGGTAGGGTTTCGGTAGTTGAGTAAATTTTTCCAACAATCCTGCCTGAGATCAACAAACGTAGAAAATGCCAGGCCAAGAAAATTACAAGATCCCAAGAAAAAACATCTGGTATCCCAATAATTCTTCAATTTTGTCCATAAAACTCGGCTAATCCGGTATCCAGTGCAACACTAAAATATTGACAGAAACATCGCCAGACCTCTTCCCTGATTCGTTTGTATTCTCGTGTGCGCGGCTGCAGATGTACAATCACATTATCGTGCCGATGTTTCGCGTGCTTACGCTTCACGTGGTTGCTGCACTCAACCTGGGAAATCAGGCAAAATGCGTCTGTAAACATTGTCACTTTAAATATACGTATCAGGAAGCGAACCTTCTCGGCCATATCGGTCCAGTCCAAGAAACCAAAATTTAACGTTTTTCAAATACCGTGTTCACCAACCATTTTGTGAAACGGAACATCACACAACTTGCACGCGTACATTGGCTGGTACAGGTGAGAAGCATGGGTAACGATGTGCCAGACTGCTTGCTGGAAAGAGCATTACACATCGAGTCAACGATAGCTTCAGCAGGTTAAAGTTCGTTTGAGCGAAAACTCGCGTGCATACTTCAGTTGGGATGAAGATTAAGAAGCAGGTGCTTTCAGACGCAGGGAATCCGAAAGATAGACATATTTTTTGGATCCGTTATAGTTTGAATTCAGGAAATCGGGTCTGGTCAACCCTAGGCCCATTTTGCAGGGTCGTCTTTCTTGGATCCAAAATGACAGGACCGAAAAATTGTCACTATTCGGATTCCCCGCGTTCGAAAATACCCTGCTCTCGATTTTCAGCACATCTCTGAAGTATGTATTTTTGGACGAATCTTGCGCATATACGAACTTTAACCCTGTAAAAGTTATTGCTGACCCATCCTACGGCTCCACAAATCAATTGTATAAAAAAACGACCAAAACACGATATGATCCCATCACCAGTATCGATACCGCAATAAACCAAGAAACAAGCAGTGAAAGACAAAGCCAAAACCTGTACGGTGACCATGTTTTGACAATGAGCACATTTGAGTCGCGGTATGCTAATGCCATGTGCTCCGTGGTTGAGACAGGGAAAGCAGCGTTTGCCACACACGATCCTGATTTCATCCTTGCTTCGCAGCTCTTTTAATCGGCCCCGACATCTCGTCGTGTGCTCGGACACAGCGTTGGCCGTGAATGTTTGGTGGCAGACTGGAAAACGTAGAAGCATAATTCAAATTTATGCATCTGTTTTTTTTGCAAAACAATGGCCGTGGGTGCATTCTATACGTACATAGGGTCTACATCTATACAAGTGTGTATTGTGATGCAGGGTGTTTCGATTCCCCGTTTCAACCTTGTTTTCACAGACGCCGCTCGTGCACCAGTGCGATTGCATCATTGCGACCAAACATTTCCAGCTGGTAGTTCCTCACACCTAGTGCTTTACGGGCCTGTATATAAGCTTAGGCCAAGCCCAGACAAACGTTGTGCCCAAGTTTAGGTCCTAATCGAGCCCTGGTGACAGCGGGTGTGTGCACCCTGAACGTGAAGCTGAAACAAAAGAAAAAGGATAAAATAAAATAGAATAGAATAGAAAATAGAATAAAAAAGGATAAAATTACCCATACACGCAACCCATACCATTGCACTGCCAGGCATCAATATCCAAATCCTTATGCTTGTCCACCATGTGTTCCCTCAGTTCCTGTCCATCCAGCTCCACCATTGTGTCACAAAGCTGGCATCTGGTGCGAATTGTCAGGATCGCAGACCAGTTCTCCTCGCTGTCGGTGTCGGACGGCAGATAGGACTTGGCCGGTGCTGCTGTCGCTTTGCTCACGCCTGTCACAGAATTATGATGCATATGGGATTTTTTTTGGAAAAACTCGTAAATAGCTCAAGCATCATAATCGGTCTTGGCCGGAAGCTTGATCAATCGGGTGTTTGTCATTCACGCGTGGCGTTTTGCACTGAATCCAAAGTGAAGGGACAACTAAGATGTTGACGATGAGCCTCAAACTTGGTTTCGCATATGCGGCAGAATGAGCAGCTTTTAATTTGGCCCGAAAGTTTCGTGGCATCGAGAAAATTTCAGAGAATTCCATGCAGAAAAGCCAAGTGAGAGAGACCGGAGAACGATCACAAAATTTCACACACTGGCCATAAATTTCAACAGATACTCCAACAAGGCACTTTCAACGTATAAGTATAAAAAGTGCACACCTTTCGCCTTCTTCGTCGTTTTCGAGCTTCCCTTCTGTCGACACGCTTTCCTCTTGACAGTCTGCGGCTTGACACGATCGGGTTTGACATCAGTTTTGCTGCAGGTCGGTTTGCCGTCGTCCACCAAAGCACCGGACATCACCTTGGGCACTGCGTCCAGTTGGGAGAGGTCGAATGGGCCACCTGTACACACTTTAGGGTTTTTTTAATATTTTTATAGTTGCGTAAAAATTCACACATTTCGTCACGTCGTAAACAACATGTGCTCTATTGGTTGCCCGTTTCGACCTATATTTTCGAAGACGGGCAGATGCATCTGGATATTGTCAGTCTGCGAATACAGATGGACATGTGTGACCCCGCAAAATAATGATGCAAGGTGCATCGGCAGTCCTTTTCAGTGCATTCTCCATCTCACGCAACCACAAAAACCATCCAAATAATGAAACATCAGCCAGCTACACGCTAACCAGTGTGCGGCGAGGGTGTCCGACCGAGTTCCAACACATCCGGTGTGGGCGTGCTTTTGCAAGCAGTGGTTGGCCGCCCCATTGGTGTTGGTTCTGTTGGCCTTTCAGGTTCAGGCGACATGTCATTTTCGAAAAGGTCGTCGAAAATGTTTGCGCTACACGGCCTGTGTTGTTGTTGTTGGGACTTTCTCGTGCTGCCCCTGATATTCAGGGGTTGTTTTTTGGTGGTTGATTTTGATGGGCTACACTCGTCGTGTAGTCGTTCGTCCATCGCTGATTTGGGCGGAGGTGCTGGTTTCTGCAAAAAAACGGGTTTGAAACATCAGCCTGCCTGGTATGTATCACACTTTCGCTGCTTATTTGGTGTCTCCCCTGATCTGCAGTGAGCTTTCGCCAAAACTCAGACCTGGATTGCGTAGGGCGTAAGTTTTCGATGTGTCATGGAGACTAATCTGTGACAAAAGGGTGGCAAATAAACTGCAAGCGGCAAAAGCAGGCACCCGCTACAACCTAGTGACCAACCGCACACAGAAATTTCACGTCATCGTCCGAGTTAGCATTAGCCTTGGTCGTCAACTTCTTGTCTGGCACCGATTGCGGCTCCAAACTCCTTGTTTTGGTCGAGGAAATACTAGCCACATCATTATTGCGAGCTTGAGCACACTTTGCCAACAGTTTGCGCAGTTTGGCTTCCTTCGACCCATTCAAGTTGGTCAAGAACGGCACACCGACTCCGCGATGATATTTTTGTGAATGCAATCTTGCCTTGTTGATGCAGGCAAAGTACGTGAAACATTGCGTGCACTCGTACGGCATGTAGTTGATGTGGATGAGACGGAGGTGTTCAAGCAGGACACTCTCGGTGACATCTGGAAACCTTTTTTGTGGTCATTAACATCATCATGTGCAGTATGGTTATGCCAATAAAATCCATGCCAATTGTGCATTACAAATCAAATCATTGTGATCGAAGGACAGCCCCTATTGTATCAAGCATATGCTATGATTTGAGGAGCTCTTGGTTTGGCACAAACACTGTATCGATCGAAGTCATTGAAGAAAAATCAGGTGAATATGGCAGATAGGATTCGGGCCAACGACTTTTATGAAGTACAGTTCGTTGGCCTCATGGAAAATAACGCAGACACACCCACCTTTACATTCAGGGCAGTATCGACAATTTGCGGGGGTGGCGCTTGTGCACGGATTGTCCATGATGATGTCTCAAGTGTCCCAACGCTGTCATTTCTCAATGCCATTGCATAATGAAGTCTCAAAGAAAATCAAGTTAGGAAGAAAATTGCTGGAACATTGGCGGAGTGTTAAAGGGTGTGTCTAACGTCTCTTAACCCCATGTTTTATGAGGTGCAATCGAAAGATGACCTCGACAGCCCGCCGTGTGCAAAAAACCGCGTCTTGTAGCTCGTTAAATCGCGAAATATTGAGGGTTTCTTTTCGAATTAAATCAATTTCCGGACACAAAACTCCAGGCGCTTTTGAGTGGGCGCTACTCACGTTTGGCGTTTTTCTGCTGAAACATTGCATGTTTAAGCGCGGGCTCAGCCGCCTACACAATGCACGTAGACGCTCAACACACACCGCTCTGGCTGCTGGCTTGACTGTGGACACAATGAATGTTTCATTTAACACATAGAAGCTGGTTTGTGTGTGTTTCGCTTCGTAGCTCTTTTCCGTCTGCTCAGTCTGAATTTTGTGTCCGGAAATGGATTTTATTCGAAAAGTAACCCTCAAGATTTCGCGATTTAGCGAGTTAGAAGACGCGGTTTTTTGCGCACGGCGGCCTTTCGGGGGCATCTTTCAATTCCACCCAAAAAAGCTTGGGGTTAGGAGACATTAGACACACCCTTTAACTGAGTCGATCAAGATAAACAAAGAATGGCGAAAAACAAGTGATTCTATCTTCAGTGTGTCAAATGGAGTTGCAAAAACACGTGCGAAAGAATATATTCGCGCGCCAAAAGCGCCAATAATCGTTTGTAAAAACAAAATCGGCAAGAATTATTGTGAACCGTCTCGCCAGCACAACAGCGGGTTGAATAAGCAATGGGCACGCGTATCAGATAGGCACACACACAAATGCACACACGCACACACACACGTACACACTACTTCAACGGTAGAACCACTGAGACCGACCCAGAGCTGTGCACCAAACACTGCACACGCAACAGCCAAGAAACACACCCGTGTGACTGAAGAAATCAAACTCGCTTTGTTGTTGACCAGATGTAAGGTGATCTGTGGCGCGATTATGCGCTCCATAATACGTGGGATAACGGATACCACTGTTTCATTGGGGATTTGGGCTGGTTGTGACCTGGGGTGCAGGCTTTATCCAGTCAGAGCTGGAACTACACTGAGTACGACATTGTTTGGTCGAAGTTTGGCGCTGCGCTCCCTTTCGGTTTCCAGTTCCAGTTTCGAAACTGATACCCACATTTGAAACAATATGCAGCAAGGGCGCATCCAGGGGGCACAGGGGCTATGCCACCCCTTTGGTCCATTTGGCCCCAGTAGGGGGGCAACGTTTCGGAAAGAAGAAGGAAAAAGGACCCCCAAATCGCAGGATTTTCACTCTGACACACTTCAAAAGTCCAAAAATCGCGCGCTTCGCGTGTCAGATACACCCATTTTCGATGGAATTTGGCTTTCGCGCGGGTAAAAAGTTGCAAAATTTCGCGCGCTTCGCGCGCATTGACAGATTTTGTGTAATATTTGGTGTAAAATGCGCGAAATTCTAAACAAGCACCAGGTAAAAATGACTTTTCAAAAATGGACGTGGTGGCACACGTCATACTGGATGTGTGAAGTATGCTCCAGTTTTAGATAAGTGGCATAAATTAAAGCATTTTGCTTCCATATTTCTCTTCTCATATCTCATACTGATGTTTGCAGCATACAAAAGTTACACATCTCCACACTTTAAAGGTAAAAAATTCCGATAAGCCGGATAGGCACTTGGGGCTCTTATCAGGATTGAAATTCTCCGGCTCGGGATTTTTGGGTTTCGGAGCGGGATACTGTTCAAGCACCACACGTTGCAATTACGATACTGCATATTAGTGCGCCACATACTACGTGACAACTGTTGCGTACCAAAAGAGGCGCACTGAATGACACACGATAGTCCTTGACTGCTGTGTTTATGCGTGTATAAGTGGGTTACATTATGGACGTACCGATCCCGCCTTCTCCCCCGGCATCAGGTTTTTTGGCCCGTGTGCCTACACTCACAAAGACACACAATTTTGGTTGGTCACCCCAGTGGGTGGATGGATAGACACAAACAGATTTCGAAATGACTGAAGCCTTAGGGCCTGGGTGGTCAGCCTGTGTGTGAGGCAAACACCGCGCCCTGCCACACACATACACATACACTTGTGGTACCGGTGATGCATCTTGCGTTGTATACCAGGTGTGTTTCACGGATTGTCGTGTGAAGCAGCGTTACCAATTCGTTTTGCAGGGGGGGAACCACCTCATTTTCAGCCACCGTACGAACACTGCCCATCGACGCACGAAAAATACTGCCTCGCTCAATTCCATTTTCAGTTCATTTGTTTTTGTACAAAAGGGTCTTTGGAGGCAGATTTGCTGGAGGCGTTCGTACTGACGAGCACTGGGGCCTCGGGCTGTCTGCGAAAGCAGGGCGAAAAGCAGACCAACAGAACTGCACTCAGTAGATTAAACAACATGACAAGGTCACGACGACAAAGGTGTACACGCGCCTGCCAAAACACCAATTGCGGGGGAATGAAGTAAAAAGTTGAATTGTGTTACAAGAGTTGCAGAAATATATACCCAAACGAGTGAATAAGGAAATAATGGACGCTATTAAAAACAGTCACTTCAAAGTTGGTGGCTCGCAATCGCAAAACCAACCACAAAGGAAAAGGAGCGTGCCAAAAGCTGGATCCAGCAATGTGGCTTGGTTTGATGTTTGTCCGCGTATGAACAGTGTTTGGTCAAAATATGAGCATCGCCGCCTGTGGTTGCAGCTTTGGCATCATAGCAGCACATGTAAATCACAATGCCAAAACAGCATCGATGTTTTCAATTTTATCCAGTGTCCGTGGCAATTACAGTAAGCGACCAGTGTATGCATCAACTGACCGTGCAGCAGCATATGTGAATCGTATTATATACGGTGCATAAATAAGCCGAGTGGGGTACTGCATGCACTTAGGTAGAGTATGTAGCTATTGGCTGGTCGATCAAAAGCAAGTGTCGGTATTCGAAAATGTTGGATGAAAGCATTCAAAATGTAACGTTATGAATTCATATCGTTTGTGAGTATTGTGCAAATCGGGACAACATGACTGTGGTAATTGGTGGGCAGATTAACGCTGCCTAAATTTGAATTTGGCTCGGATCGGAGGTGCGCAGCAACACAGAAAAGGCAGGGGTTGTAGCGTGACGTCAACGGCATGCACGTGCGGGCACATTGTTATAGCACATTTCTGGGCAAAAGTTAGTTTGAAATTTCCAGTAGATCATGACAAGATACCCACACAGTTGGTCTGTATTATTTGCATAATATTTCACTGCATAGTTAGAGCACAAGCTTAAAAATCTAAGATTAACTGAAATACTGACTGTTAAAAGCCGGTCACAATCAATGACAAAAAAGTGCTTTTTTCTGTCACTTACAGTATTTCTCAGATGACCCGTGAAGACCACGTTCATCTGCGGCATTCCGGATTCTAGGTCGAGTATTGTGGGCACTGCCAGACGTGTGAACGGCCACATTGTGCGGTGGAGCTCCATGTCGTCGGTGGCGTCGTGTGTGATCTCATCCAACGTGGTCACACCAGCTTCGCATGGTGTGTGAACCTTCATCAACTGAGCCCAGAGCTTCGAGTAGGCTTTGCACTGAAAGGTTTTTCATTTGCTTTTATAAAACCTGAAGATTTGGACGGGAATGACAGCGGTTTTTTAAAAAAAATTGGTCTCGCTGTTTTGTTAATTTCAAAAAAGTCCCATTCTTTTACCGCATTCAAGTGGGCATGATAACAACGTTACTGCTAAAAAAATGCCGTTTGGCCCACCTAGGTTCTCAAAAGGGCATGATAGCAACACTGTGAATATTGGCGCTCCTTCCGAACATTGTCGCCCCCAATGGGCATGATAACAAAATAACCCTAAAGCCCACAAAAAATAGCCTCTTTCTTCAATTCGTCAAATTGCGCTTGCAAATCCGACATGGAAACGTCTTTCTTCTCCATGGCGATGTCTTTCTTCTCCATTCGTTTCTGCAACGAGTGATTGAGCGCGGCCAGCTGCTTATATTGTTTGAGCAGCTCGGGTGGAACCAGTTGTTTCTCCTATTGATTGGCTATGGTCATTCTTCTGAGCGCACAGCGCACAGGGCTGATGCGGTTGCATGTTGGGCCTGCGTAGATCAGGCACACGATTGCACTTCCATTCTCAGAGAATGAACCGGCTTGTGTGCTCACTGCACCACGTGTGTACCTTGTCATGTCAGGCTCTCTCTGGGAGCTTGAGAAGGCTCAGACGCCATCAATTGCTCTCCTTGGGAGGTGCAATTCTCTGCCAGCCAGATCGTGCAATTGGCGGTGTTCGTTGATTAATTAATCGATTGGTTCCCATACTGAATGACATTAATGATCTTATACTTAATCTCTATTGATGTAAACTGCTTTAGTGGCGATTGTCGTTGCGCTTCTCAGCGAAATAGTCTTGTGCAAAATAGAGCTTGAAGTCTTGAATGTTCATTGGCCTCACTTTTTGTTCATTTTTTGTTGTCACACTGAAACATTCTTAAGATTTTTTCAATTGTGTTCTGCAAGCATTGATCTTTTTATTCAACTGTGATCTTCTGCGCCTCAGGAGCTCATTGGATGTAGAGATGCACTTGTGAGCACGCAACTTGTCGGCGAAAATAACTTTCAATAATAAAACTGCAAAATGTCACGCAAACTTTAAATAAAAAGACCTGCTGGTTTATCATAAAATCGCCTTGAGGTGACGTACAGCAAATTTCTCAGTGAAAAAAGCACGATTCGCCGAAAACCGGTACAAAATTGATATGTCACTCATAGATATAAAGACCGAGAGCGAGAAAGAAATGGCATAATAATCGATGACACCGATGCTTGCAACATCAACGAACTTATGCCACCACCTCCTCCGAACCCATCGTCACCTTCATCATCCTTTGGGCCATTCTCTTTTCGCGTGCAATCTTTACCGAAGCTAGGATGACCGCTGAACTCTTCATCCTCCTCGTTTTCCTCTTCAGATTTCGGCTTCATGGCGCGCGACTTGATTTCGTTATTCACCATCCGATGAATAGAGTCAGTACATTCCATGTAGACCGGATCGACGCGTAAACCATGCGCAAAAGCCTCTCGCAGCGGTGTCAGGTGGTGTATCGCTGCAGCTTCGCCTTCTTTCGGTGCGCCGCCGACACCGTTGATCAGATTTCGTGCCCTACTGAAATGGACGACGGGGATTACGGTATAGGTGCCGTGCAAAACAATTTCATTAGGCTGCATACAGGTCGCCCAAGTTTGACTTGCGTTTCATGCGATGTCAAAGTTAAACTCAAGTCACATCGTACCCCGACCGACCATCCCGAGCCTGTACCACGGCACAGTGCACATGCCTACGGACATACAAAACAATGTTATGTGAGCATTTATGTTGTACACACAATACTTTTCCTAGCTGCTTCAGAAACAAATGACTGTGATCACTAACGTCAGCCCGAATCCAGCTGGGAAGCGCAAGTCACGGGATCGGGGCACCATCAGCTCCCTTGCCGCCGTCTGCCTGTGTCGAGTTATGTGACCAATGCGCCAAGCGGCCCACTCATCAGTCTGAATTTACATATTAATTTATAATGTGACCAACAATTTATTTATTTATATACATTCTATTCTGTCCAAGAAAATTATTTTCTACTGAACAACAAACATGAACATTGGGTACGTCCAGTATTCCCAATCGATCAGGGTTGATCGCAGCGAGTGGATTAACCAGCCCGGTCGCCCGATCAGTGGCATGTTGCTGCAATATGAACTGATTGCAACGCTTGCTGGACATGAAAATCGAACCAGACAGGAGCAGCTGAAGTTGGTCTTTGATCGCATGCCTTCTAAAAAAAGGCGCCTATGACGACAGCAAAACAAAACCTTTAAAAGTGCGTACCCCACGAGTGTTATCCGCCGGCCCTTCTAGATACTCGTTTTGTCGTGTCGCTACTTCATTTCCCTTCTCTTCTTGTTCTTCAAAGGCTTCAGTAGCAGCATTTTCATCGTCGGTCTGCGAAAAGAACTGTTTTCCACGCTTGTTGGACATAAAATCCGAACCAGACATGCGCAGATGAAGTGTTCCCCAACGCACTGAGCGTGAAAATAATCAACTTTTCGGGAGACTCGGAGTCGGGAAACAAGTGGGCTTCTTTGGTCGCGTGATGTGAGCAGGGTTGGGCAAAAAAAACGACGGCGTTTTTTCTTAAAAAAACGACGTTTAAAAAAAAAAACCCGTGGTTCGTTTTTCGTTTTTTTAAATCCTGAATTTCCTTGATTTTCCCCGATTTTTTAGGGAAAGTACCCTGATTATCAAGGAAAATCAATTTTTTGTCCAATTTTTTCAAAAAATTTTCGACCAACTTTTACTTTGTCGAGATACGTCGATATACGGAGTTTGACTTTTTCAATGATGACCCCGGCCAAAGTTGGTCCCATGATGCGGGTTTGATATGGGATCTTAACAACTCGCGAGAAAAGGCTTGAAACCCGTTTATTTTGCCTCAGAACACATAGAATTACTTCATTTAACCACGTTTTCTTCCCAACATGAGCGTTTTCCTATATTTTTGGGGGCATATTTTGGTCATCTGGGCGTTTTAAAAAAAAACGATTTTTTGAAAAAAAAAACGTTCTTTGCCCAACCCTGGATGTGAGTTGCTCACTGCTGGCCTCGTGACCCAGCCAAAGAGCATACTAAACACCAAAACTTTCAATATGATTTGCGCTTTTGAAGAAAAACCCAAATAATTAATCGACGCCAGGCATATTTGTTGAAAATTTCGATCATTTCAAAGAGATTTGTTGAAAATGCGTTTCACCTCTGGTTTTACCGTTTTTGTGTCGAATGTTGCTAAATTTTTTTCAAATGTATGCTGAGCCGTTCTTATGTCACCTGTGTCTCAGTCGTCGTCACTGGTGTGGTTCGAGCACGTGCCTGCAAAAACGTAAACTGTTTGCACCTGAGCACGAAATCAGAAAAATGAAACTGTTCCAAAGAGCACCAAGTTCCATATTTTTTTAAATTTTTGGAGTTGAAAGTGTTCTGCGCTAAACGTGTGCACAAACCGCAATCATACCGACACAATGGCTAGACATTTTTAAGCACAGATATCCTTAGAAATATATTTTGCACGCATTAAACCAGGACGTTTGAAACGATAAAAAGAAGAATTACCGTAAAACTGGGTGTTTTCTAACACGGGGAGTCTCAATTACCCAGTTTAGGATTGATTTGACGAATTCTTATACGGTCATTGTGCGACCAATAGATGCGGACTGCGGACATTGGACATCGTTTTTTTCAATGTCCGTAGTTGGCATCTACCTGGCCGCGCCCTAAACCAGGACGTTTGAAACGATAAAAATAAATTTTACGGCAAACGACGCGAAGCCGATGACGATCACACAAGCAGCAACGGATCCTGCAAGGATAGCGATATTACGATTGGAGGGCATGATGATTAATGATAACTCAAGCTCGATCGTAAAATCAACGTAGTATTCGATAGGAAAAATCTCATGTAAAGGCAGTCTACGGGAGGTTGTCAGACACCCGCACCCCAAATACCGTAACCCACCGTAACCGTGATGTGCAAGGATCGTTCCGGGACTATTTTGTTGCAAGGCCTGTGCTGATATACCGGAGTGCTCCATATAAAGCCCCCGGGGCTTTATTCGAAAAAGGCGAAAATTATTTTTTTTACTCAAGTAGAACCACCGTGGTTTATGACAAGTTCTTGACATTGCTGGAAATTATCCCCAACATTCAATGCGATCACAGTTGACTTGCGTGCATTTCAGAGCACGTGTAAGTCGATCATTGAGCAATTTCTCCTGTAAAAATATTTAAAATCATCTGTTTATGTTCTTTTTTGTAAAGGGTACCTATGCTTTGTTGATCGATTTTTGGAAAACTTTTTTCCCGGGCTTAGGCGGCAACAATATTTATAATAACATGGTTACATTCACTGCATAATTATCGGTTGTTCAAGGCACGTACTGTATACGTTCACTATTCATTCAAGTGCGGAACACGCCCAATCCAATTGCACTCAGGCTTGTGCCCGGGGTGCCAGTGCTCTCCGGCACACACAACGCACAAGCAGCGCACCTGGCTAATGCCGATAAAACCACGGTGTCACACCCAGGGTTGGGCAAAAAACGACAGCGTTTTTTCTTAATAAAAAACGATGTTTTTTTAAATAAAAACGCCTTGGTCGTTTTTCGTCTTTCTAAGTTCTGAATTTCTTTGATTTTCCGTAATTTTTCAAGGAAAGTACCCTGATTTTCAGGGAAAATCATTTTTTTGGCCCATTAATTTCAAAAATTTTACGGCCAACTTTTACTTTGTCGAGGTATACGTCGATGTACGGAGTTTGACTTTCAGTGATCACCCCGGCCAAAGTTGGTCCCATGATGCGGGTCTGATATGGGATGTTAACAACTCGCTAGAAAAGGGTTGAAACCCTTTTATTTTGCCTCAGAACACTTAGAATTACTTCATTTAACAACGTTTTCTTCCCAACATGAGCGTTTTCCAACTTTTTTGGGGCATATTTCGGTCATCTGGGCGTTTTTAGTCAAAAACTTTCAAAAAAACGAATTTTTGAAAAAATAGTTTTTTCCCAACCCTGGTTACCCCTCGCAACGTATGTGTTGTTTTGGAGAGGGGGGTGATTTCTTGACTTTTTCTGTTTTTTCTGATTGCTGGTTAATCACAGATGCATAAAGTTATCGAGGATCAAGTTGGTGGAATTTCATTACCGAGTTCTCAAGACAAACGTTTTTCAAAGCCGGAACTAAATGTGAGTGTCAACCTCCACCAGTGAGAAGAGAAGAATCCAGGGTTGGCGAAATCAAAAATGAACAGAAACAATAATGCTGTCCTTGTTCTTTATCATTAACTCATCAATTTAAGAGAAAAATGGACAAAATATTCGCACTGAAGTGTTAACTTTTGCTTTAAGAGCAGTGATATAGTAGCAGTAGCTAAATATACATACAACCCACCACCAGTATAGTGTTAAGCCAGCTAAATTTAGGATCAGAGCGATTTTTGCGTTCATGGTGACCACGTTTGAGCAGACAAAATCGGCGTTATCTGAAATGAAAGAGAAAATCGTTCAAATAAGGTCAAGAAGAAGATGAAGAACCTGCGGTATTTTGAACTTGTACAAGTAAATTTACGCTTTATTTGTTTAAACGCAGCCGTAAGCGATAGAGCGTATCGAACGTCGACCTAACGCGCCACATTGGAGTGGAAATGAAAGACACGTTTGCAAAAACCA
The DNA here is from genome assembly GCA_030248065.1 of Rhynchonema sp. JSB1_4. NCBI lineage: Eukaryota > Metazoa > Nematoda > Chromadorea > Monhysterida > Xyalidae > Rhynchonema > Rhynchonema sp. JSB1_4. The sequence continues at coordinate 80,307 of JASAMV010002020.1, forward strand.
GGCTTATGTTCGTGTCACCTCGTCAACTCTCGTCGTCAATTCATCCCTAGAGTGGCATTTCTTTCGCTCATTAAGGACCATATTATGTTTGCCGTTGACGACTTGTGTTGACGACTAAACAATTAGCCGAAAACATTCGCATCTTCTACATAGTTCACTAAAAAACAAAATTGAGCGGATTGCTTTTGGAATAAAATCAAATATCGACACGAATTTCGGTTTGCGACATGTTCGACACACGCCCACACCCTTGAACGAAAAAAACATATATGACCTATAGTTTATGCGCATGTGATTTGTGAAGCAACGCCGAGCCGCGTGGCATCGTACATGACCGTGTACAGGCCACTGGTTGTGCACACAAACAGAGTGTTGGCCGTTGCCGGTGGGTCCTGATTGTTGATACCTGCACGAGAGACAGTGTCACAAAACTGCCGATGATGTATTGTAATGACAGTGAGTTTGCACAAACAATATCCTCGTGCCCCGAAAGGAGATGTTTGTTTGAGCTGCAGTATTGGCATAAACCAAACCTATGTAAAAACCCCTAATTGTAAAAGCCGAAGCATGATGCAAAATGTCAGTCCGCTGTTTTGTCCTTGAGAATTGGGGTGTTTTCTCAAATCGCAATAAAACTTTTCTTAGGCCGACTTTCGTGGTCCAGTAGTTTTTTTACATTGTTCGTCTCCGCCCTAAATGTAGGTACACGTTAACTGCGTTGGGTCGTTTGTTTGACAAAAGGTGATAATGGAGTTTTCCTGTCACATTTGGCGTTACAGGGTCTAAACCAACTGAGCCAGCAAAATAGGTGCACAAATGAGTACTAACGGACGGTCTGGCCGGCGGTGACCGAATTGCAGGCGGCGTCAAGATCGGCGACCTCGCTGTGACCTGAAAAGCGCCATTTTTCATTAGAAACTGACTTGTTTTCGCACAGTTTCAGATATGTTGTAATCGTTAATTATATCATCAACCAAGTATATCTATCAAGATTAATAATAAACTAGAAACAAACAACAATAACACTCTGGGAAGAACCTCACCGAAGACCTCGACTGGGTTCAAAAAGTTGAAGTACGTCGTACTGCCAGTGAATGTGGGGCGCACGCAGCCTGAACGTAAAAGTGAACATTGTCTTCACGACTACGACTTCGATTACGGTTAGCTCGGTAAAAGCAAATTTTCATTAGAGCATATCTTGGAGTTGGAGCACAAATTTCGACCAACGCAAAGGTCGTTCATACCGCTTCGACCAAAGCCTGTCGCAAGGTAGCAATATTGTCCTTATCTTGCCATAGGAACCTGTACCGCACACCAGGGTTGGGCAAAAAAAATTAAAAAAAAAATTTTTTTTTTAAAAAAAGGTTTTTGAAAATTTTTTGTTTTAAAAAAATTTTTTTTTAATTTTTCGGGGGAACAAAATGTTCTAAAACGTCCAAAAATGGCCTTTTTGGGGGTTATTTTTTGTCATTTTTCCTCAAGGGTCGAAAAATTTTCTTCACAAAATCACTTTTGGGGCATGTATTTGGTAACTAAGATGCTCCAAATGATGTTATTATACCTCCCCGTGATACATGAGACACAGTATGCATGTACTTACATGGTACTTTGATGTCATACCCCATCGGGTTGGTCATATACGACTAATTCAGCGACCCGACAAGTATTTCTGCAGCTTATATTCTCAATTCTGTATGGTTTATGAGTGAATCTTGCTTATTCGACCACAAACCGTTGTGTCTGATACCACAGAGCAGCAATCATACGTCCATAACAAGCACAGACTGTTGGATCGCATCGAAATGACGTAAACACCCTTCATAAGTGATGCAAACCAAGTCACAAAAGTGACTTGTCAAATAAAGTTGCATTTTTTTCGCGATTTGGCGCGTTTTTAGGCAAATTTGGTGAAATTTCCCCGAATCTGAGACTTTTAAAAAAAAATTTTTTGACAAAAAAATTTTTTTTTTAAAAAAACTTGTTTAAAAAAAATTTTTTTTCCAACCCTGCCGCACACACTAACCGCACAGCCAGGTGCCGGTGTTGCTCCATGCAGTCCCGCTGCAGGTGACCGTCTGCACGGACGTGTACGCCGTTGTGCCGTCGTACAGGTTGACGTTGGTGCCGATGCCCGGGCACCTCAACGTTGCGGTCGTGCCTGCAAACAACATCTGGCATCAAAACTAATCTCAGTTCATTCAAAGCACGCCCGTTTGTATGCACTTGACTGGGAAACGCGGGGATGTTCGACGTATATATACTCCTATATATTGGGTGGAGTTATTAATGTTACGATTTATTCGTCGTTTCTGGGCCTTCGATCAGGGTAAAAGTTGTCCCATTATGAGGAATTTCTGTGCCAGTTGAAATTACAGAGAAACATCGAAATTGCAACACATGGCCGAATCCGTTTTGCACGCAGCAAACTGCGGATTGGTCAAGCTCATACCAGAAAAATTTCTGCTGGAAAAAGTTTTGAACGGTTTTAGAAAAAAAGTTTTTTACGAAAAAACCTACTCCGAAAACCTGGCCGAAACTCTAGTTTAGCAGAAAGTGAAGTACATAAGGCCGAGTTTGATGTTTACAACGAGACTGCGCCATTGAGGACATTCGGTGGAATTTTCGAAACGGTGTAAAGGTCAGTTGGGCGTAAAGGTCGGTGTAAAGTTCGGTCGAAAGCTCGGTCGGCGTAGCTCGGTGTAAACGTGAAACATTGCCTGTTATTAACGTGGAATGTTTCAAGTTTACACCGATGTCTATCACACTGAGCTGTCGACCGAGCTTTCCACCGACCTTTACACCCAAATCACCATTTTACACCGTTTCGAAAATATCACCCATTGAAGACTAAACTAAAACAAACAAACATACATACCTGATGGATATTTGCCACCGGACGCGGCCGTGTTGTAGGTGATCAACACTGTGTTGGTCGTCGGGATTGCATCGCATCCTGAAACCAAACAACTACTGAAATATGTTTTTGTTTTAGATCAATTCTGTGGGTCTGTGAGCGGGCACATAGAGCGTGTGTGCGTAGCTGAAGTGAACAATTTATACAGTCAGTCCCAGTCGAAACCTTTGCGATTATCATGCTTCGTGTTTCGGGTTTTTTCACAACCCAAAACCCGAAACATGGACATGGACAAAAATTTATGTTTCGGGTTTAGGGTATCGGGACTATCTGGTGGAGCCATTACATGGGTTTTGGTTGGTGTTCACAAAACGTCTGACACACAATCCGAACGTTTGACATCCAGAGGGCCCAAAGCGATGTGCCGCCCGTTGAAGGCTCTGGTCAAGCGGTTCTCCTACCGTACAGCACTGGAAACGAACACAGACTAAAAAAGCAGAGAAAAACGCGTGCGCACCTGTCGTTGTGACGGCGGCTGGGCAGGCGTCTGTGCCGGTCAACAGACCGACCATTGCGAACAAAACGAACAGCATCGTAAGTGAGCTTGATTTGAAAATTTCTGAAAAAGACATTTTTGAGCAAACTTTCAACTCCAACTCTTAATTCGCGTTGGCGGCAGAGACGAAGAAAACCACCTAAGTTCCTCTAAGCCTAAAGTGGTGTTTTCTTCTTAACTGAAGTCCAGTGGCGCCTGCTCTCGGCATATGTATCCATGGGCAAAATGCTGAACTTAAAAACATAGAAATATTCGAAAATTAAGATTTCTGATCGTACGGATTCGCAATCGCTGAGGACTTGAGCGATCATTACCGTATGCGCATGCGATTGACCCAAAGAAGTCAATTGCATCCTTTATTGAAAACGACACACCTTCAGTGTGCAACAAACTGCGGGTTGTTTTTCGAACAAAATACGCACAAAATTTATCATAATCGTGCGCTCTGTTCCTGCTATGTATTCCTTATACCGTGAAAGTTGAAGATTTACCAACGGTTTAGTTAGTGCACAGGTTTTTCTTCAACTAATAGATTATGTACATAGTAACTGTGGGTATTATCCGGGTTATGCACTGTTAAAGTGTAATTCTGGTTGACCCCAGGCGAAACCGCGTCACACTCTGCGGAAGACAAAAAACTGTTATAACCCCAGGTACATATACTGATTAATTATGCCCGACGGTGTGTTTTATTTTATTCAACAGATTACAACGAACCCCGATAAACGGGGATTTGCGCACAAGAACTCTGTGTTTTTATACAGCATTTTGTCGCTGGGGACAGAACGAGCACAAGATCAATGAGGAATATATGGTTCCACTCTAATTCTTTTGGCGCGAAAAAAACCACTGATTTGTCTCTGATCCGACAGTGGGAATCTGACCTGTGTGACCCGAAATTACTTTTTCAAATACGATCTTTAAAAACGATTACATACGGTAGATCCATGGCGCGGTCTGCAGTATTTTCGCGCGTTATTGAGAACGCATGACACGTTTCTCTCGACATTCAGCCAAGAACCGTTTGAATATAATATTTTATACGTAATGATTAGTCAGGCAGAGCCGGACATGCGATTAGTTATATGCCATAATTAAGATTTTCACCTGATGCATATAAGTATTTTTTTAGAATATTTCCCAGCGCTCGTCTCTCAAAGGCAATAGTCAGTTTCAACAAGTTGAGTTATAGCGTTTCACCCGACCCTACACTAGTGGCTCTGAGACGTTGCCTTTTCGCTTGCGAGTTTTAAACAGTACCCAAAATGCATATGCTTTCGGACATAGAGATAGACTCAAACAAAGGTTGTCCTGTGGATTGTCTTACCTTTCACTTGGTACAATTCAACCACAAGCTCATGAGACGCTGTTACGTACGGTTGGTTCCACGTGTTTCGCAACATTTCAAAACAAAAGAAAGAGGTACTGCCCTATGTTTATGCATTGTCGATTTCTCTTTCCTTTGTTCCCGCAAAGTTTCGAAGCACGTGGAACCGTAACAGGCGTCTCATGAGCTGGTGGTTGGACTTATACGTATGTATGTACGTTGCGCAGATCATCCAAGTGCGAGCCAAGCGGCCCAATAACATACATAATACCAACAATAATGCTGCCGATCGTGTTTGTGGCGTTGTTGTGGACGAGCGGGGCATATGCGTGTGGCTCAGTTGTGACCAGCACCAGCGCGAACACAGCTGGCTGCACGGCCATTCCCTTTGACAACACGGCCAGCATTACGTACAGCGAGTCACTCAACGCCGCCTCACGATACAACGCCGGTCGGTTTGGTCTCGGTGCTTTTTCATTTCTTTGTGGTATAATTGGGGGACCGCTGCGTACATAATCTGTCCGACACACCACTAAGTGGGCACGACACAAAATTGACTTCGTACTGTGACCACGCGGAAGCGACGCTGTTCTTGCTCACTGTTGTGGAGGAAGTGTGTGTGTGTGTGTAAAGCTTATTTTTACATATAGCCAGTGCTGGAACGAATCCACATCCCGTCCGGAGATCTTCAATCCCGAGAAGATCCCGAACTCTCGATCGCGATTAATTTTCCGGATCGCGATCCCGATGAGTGAGCCCACACCAGGAGTTATCCGAATGTACTGAGTGCAGTAATGTTGGTCTGTTTCTGCTTTCGCAGACAGATCGAGGCGCCAGGGCTCGTCAGTGCGAACGCCTCTGGCAAATTTGCCTCCAAAAAGCCCCACCAGCAGATCTTATTGCTGGTCTGTAACATCACTGCGTGCAAACTCATAAACAGAGTTTCGTCACATCTGTGCACAGCGAGGGCGGAGAGCCCTGTGCCCTCTCCCCCTAAATGGAACCCATCAGTCGTCTGCCGTGGCAGGCAGGCAGCCTTGTGCTCCCAGAGGCAGCTCAATTCGACCTATCTGTGTTAGCAGCAAGCAGTCTTCCCAACGGTCCAGATGTTTCGCAGACTTTGTGTATATATGTACATGCACCCATACCCCCACCTTTATCTTCAGGCTCGACAGCCGTGGTGACCTGTCAAGGCATCGGCACCAACCTGAATCTGTTCGATGGCACCAACGCGTACACGACGGCACAGACGTTGACGTGTCAGTCGTCGACCAACACCTGGTCAAACGCCGGCACCTGGCGTTGTGGTGGGTTTACTGATGCGCAAGCAGGACACCCTGATTGGATTCGTTGATTTGGATTTACAGTTGCTCGCTCTTGGCATTTGTACATAAAGCAACATAAAATGCACTTGGTCATGCAAACGCATATACGGAATGCGGATCTGACAAAGATAAGCCGAGTAGCACACTACCGCCACCGAAAACAAAAATTACATACCTACTACAACTCCGCCTCCTTCAAAAACTGCACCGTTAACTGAAATGTTGCAAATTAGAATGTTTGAACCTGTGAAAAATGGTAACAATATTTGTTTCAAGGCTGTCTGCGCCCAACCACACCGTCCACGGCTTATTGGAATAGCAATGGCATTGTCATGGCACTGGTGGAGCCGTTCGGTTGGTTGTTACTTACGTACCAATAATGAACGTTTTTACTGAAAAAGTCCACAGCTGCTGTTTGTTCAAGACGGATTTCCTGCCGTGGATATCTTGAGCGCACGCAGTTACAGCATATGTAAAGTCGCCAAGGGCGGATCCAGGGGGCCACAGGGGGCCATGCCCTCTTTGGTCCATTTGGTCCCTGAAGGTTTGGGGCACCGTTTCGGAAGGAAGAAGGAAAAGTATCCCAGGCGATACCTCGGGGACAAAAAAAACAAAGGAAGATTCCCCCCCGCGATACTTCCCCGAGGAACAAGGGAAACAGAAACGCACGCCCACGGAACGCGAAGAAAAGAAGAACAAAAAGAAAAAAAAAAACACAAAAAGACCGAAAACAAAAACTACACAAAGGAAAAAACCCCGAACAACAAAAAAAAAGAACCACACCTAAATCGCAGGATTTTTACTCTGATACACTTCAAAGGTCCAAAAATCGCGCGCTTCGCGCGTCAGTTACACACATTTTCAATGAAATTTGGTTGGCTTTCGCGCGCGTAAAAGTGCCAAGAATGTGCGCATCTCGCGCGCATTGCCACATTTTGCATGATATTTGGGGTAAAAAGCGCGAAATTCGAGACAAGCACTACACAAAAATGAGTTTTCAAAAATGGAACAAGCACTAGATAAAAATGATTGTTTGGATTTGGCCTCTTCCTGGGCCAAAAGCTGGATCCGCCCCTGAAAGTCGCCCAATTAACGGAGAACTTATTTGAAATGACGCTGGTTCTCAGACGCTCTCAGCCAAACCACTGCGCTATGTGTTTTTATTTCTGAAAAACACATTTTCACCTGAAAATGTACCAGCAGAGCGGCCACGTTGCTGCAGCGCTGAAACATTCCGTTTACTGCATTGTTTGTGTGTGACTGCGCACCGCTACGTCGTTTTATGGCTTGTTAATTCAAGAGAATCTTTGGATGGATTCTCATTGTGCGGCCACACACCCAGCGGAAAATTGGGCTGCAAAACACACTAATCTCACACAAAGAGCATCTTCTCAAACCAATGATCTTTAGCGCGGTGCTCTAGCAAGTGTGGTTCAGACCATAGCCTGCATGTTTTGTCCTTCGCATAGGCCGTCTTCACAATGACACGGTTTCACGGTTTTACGGTTTCACGGTTTCACGGTTTTACGGTTTCACGGTTTCACGGTTTGCTTCGTTGGCGTCTTCACAATGAAATCCGATTTCACGGTTTTACGGTTTCACGGTTTTAAAATTGTGTCTTCACAATGACACGGTTTCACGGTTTCACGGTTTCAGCATAATGTAAGAACTAAAGTTAATTCAACTGAGTTTATATTTATTAGCAGATGCATACTGTTGCCCAGAGTGAGCCAAATACGTGCAGCAAATGCGCCAAAACCGTGTACAAATTAGAACCGGTTCTAATTGGCTTTTTTCCGGTTTCACGGTTTCAAAACAATAAGACCCAACCGTGAAACCGTGAAACCGTGTCATTGTGAAGACAACAAACGTGAAACCGTGAAACCGCAAAACCGTGAAACCGTGAAACCGTAAAATCGTGAAACCGTGTGATTGTGAAGACGGCCATAGCCACGAAACACCACAACTACCGCTTAATGTTTTTTGCAGGTAAAGTGTTCAGCACCAACCTGGACACGCAATGTTCGCTGACAATCGGCGCGGCAGACAACAACGATTTTGCTCGTTCGTTCTCCCAAACGACTTTCGTTCGACTTTTGCTGAGGAACACGTCCGTGTTCCTCAGGAATGATTATTTTGACTGTAGCTGAGAAACACAACGGTGTTCCTCAACAACCAATATTTCGACATTGGCTGAGGAACACGTTTGTGTTCCCCAGAAACGATTTTTAACCATAGCTGGGTAACACAAACGTGTTTCTCAACAACCATTATTTCGATGCTGACTGAGGAACACGTCCGTGTGTGGCCTCAACATTGATACGGCGTAGTGTATCATCACGGTTGTCAATATTTTACCCGTTCAATGTTTGATGCAGGTATCGGCACTACAAACCCAGATGCCACCATCAGCGCCCTTTTCTGTCTGTCAACTGGTCTGTGGATGGCCTATAATTCGCCCACGTCCTCTGCCACACCGCCAGCGGTCAGTTCATATTTTAATAAAATTATTGAGTTATTCATAGTACTACAAAATCTTTTTATATTCTACGTCTTAAGAATAACTGTATAATAATTACTGTTTGTAACTAAATAATTACTGTATATATAGTATGTACGGCCCCATTTCTCTCATGCAGGGTGACCAAGATAGGAACGCAAACAATTTGGAGTACTCACGTTCTCTGTGTTGAGTGAGTGGATTGACTTGGACAGCACATCGCTTGAACGAAAAACTTCCATGTTTTTTTTGTGCCAAAATATCATGGATCTAATAATCAGCAAGCTGAAGTTATGGGCCGGACCATGAAAATTGTTGCTTTTTGTTCGTCAGTAGTCAGCATAACCACAATGTATGTTGTCGCTCACCTTTTTTGTCCGGCCCATAACTCCAGATTGGTGACGTTTAATTCCATGATAGTTTAATAAAAAGACTGGGTGAGTTTTGCGTTCGACATGATATGCTTCTCCTGTCAAACCACTTGCTCAACGCGGAGAACGAGTCCTCCAAATACCATACAAGGGTTGCGTTCCTAAATCTTGGTCACATAGCAGCAAACACAGCACGAAGATTTTCAGTGTTTCATTTTTATAAATTATTTTCATTGTACAGTATTTTTAGTTACTAGACGGGACCCGTGCCTACGGCCCGGCTACAGCGCCGCGCAAGTGCCCCCCCCGAAGACCCGTTAGCATACCCAAAGCTACCCGTGAAAATTGACCCGTCCGCCCTTCCGAGGGAGGGGGCCACAGACAGACATAAGACGGGACCCGTACCTACGGCCCGGCCACAGCGCCGCGCCCGTGCGGAGTGTATATTTTAAGGCAACGTTCAATAATTTCAGGATATCGAGTACCAACATTTTATTTCAAAATATGATATGCAGCTCTGCAGGAGAAATACTCTCACAAAACGCCTCTGTTACATCCCTACAATAATTTTGGCTAGATAAGCATCCAGTCTTGCACAATAAAGGCCTGTTTATACTCTGACTGCCCGGCAGCAGCAGTCAAAATTTGTGACTGCCCGTTCTGTCAGCTCATTAACAGAGCACGAACAGTAGACGGCAGGCAGCGGTCAATGGAGTGAAGCGTGGTGGAAAAGAAACGGAAGATAACAAAGGGGAAACGGAGTTAAAAATAGGAGGGGGAGAGTGGAAAATGGGCTTGAGAAAGGTGGGAGGGAAGGGAAAGAGGAGGGGAGGTCAAGAATGGGGAAAAGGGAATTGAAAAAAGAAGGAAAGAGAAGAGAAAAGGGAAGGAAGGGGGGAAACGGAGTTAAAAATAGGAGGGGGAGAGTGGAAAATGGGCTTGAGAAAGGTGGGAGGGAAGGGAAAGAGAGGAGACTGGCCTGAGAAGGACGGAAGAAAAAAGAGGAGGGGAGGTCAAGAAAGAGGGGAAAAGGGGAATTGAAAAAAGAAGGGAAAAAGAGAAGAGAAAAGGGAAGGAAGGGGGGAAACGGAGTTAAAAATAGGAGGGGGAGAGTGGAAAATGGGCTTGAGAAAGGTGGGAGGGAAGGGAAAGAGAGGAGACTGGCCTGAGAAGGACGGAAGAAAAAAGAGGAGGGGAGGTCAAGAAGGGGGAAAAGGGGAATTGGAAAAAAGAAGGAAAGAGAAGAGAAAAGGGAAGGAAGGGGAAAGGAAAGAAAAAAGGAGGGAAGGAAGGGAAAGAGAGTAGAGTGAAAATTGGAAAAAAAGGAAAGAGAAGAGAAAAGGGAAGGAAGGGGAAGGAAAGAAAAAAGGAGGGAGGGAAGGGAAAGAGAGGAGAGTGAAAAGAGAGGGAGGGGGCCACAGACAGACAGACATACATACATACATACGCCTTCCTTTTTTAGTAGTATAGATTAATTCTATTTTAAAAGTGATTATTTATTATTTTCAGGTCACCTGCACGACCACCGGATGATTTCGTTGACGTGATCATGATCTTATCTATGTAAAAATGGTCATTTCGGGCTCTATCTTAATTGGTGATGGTTTGCAAAACAACAGACACAGTAGCGTCATTTAACGTGTTTCGATTCCAGAACTTATTCAGCTTTCCATTGCATAGCGAAAAAACATCAAGAACCTTTGCTCATACTCAGCTATACCTTATTGATTTTGGCCTTTGCACAATCCGATCTTGGTCAAAACGGTGGTGGTTGACTCTAGAAACATTGTAGCCACTTTGCTGTAATAAACTTGTTGGAATTGTTTCATTTTGCTTATCGTTTTAACAGCAATTCTTGAACCTGATTGCAAGAAAAGGCATTTCCCTTGTGACAAAAACGAATGAACTAAGTTACATGATATCAGCCATAGCACCGCGCGTCATCCCTGTACATACCTTGTCGGTGCTAACACCTATGTATAGTCTACCCACGAACTCATGACACGACTTATTTTGAAGTTGACTTGATCGGATCCAATAATGTTCCGGTCCACGTATTTCGGAAATGAAAGAAAGAGAAACGCATATATTTTTTAAAAACACGCTCTCCACTTCGCTGCGTAAATTCCCTTTTGACTCCCAAAACATTGGTGTGTTGAACGACGTTGCTGTTCGCGTAAGCACGCACCAAATTGAGGTCAGCCAGCTGGAACTTGTCATCATGTCTCTCGGCCCAATCTCTTTCTTTTGTTTGCAAAAAACCGTGCAACCGGGGCATTTTTTGAATCTGGCCAAGCAAGCTTTAAAAAAGTCGTCTCATGAGCACGTGGCTGGACTATATGTAGGTACATATAGTGGTGACATCATAATCAATAGGAATGCAATATGACCTCCGAAAGTCGGGATTAAAAACGTGAACGTTGCACTTACAAGTATGTTATTATTCGGCAGAACCAACAAAAAGTGGTTCCCCTGCCCTACTGCAAGCCTTAAAACTTTCAACTGTTTCTGAGGAAGTGCCAATTTTGCATCGGTATTCAGATCGCAAACACATTGAGACAACACACGTCATCTGTGAACCAAAAAATAACGGTGCCTTGTGCGTGAGTGGGGAGGGGCGCACTCTGTTTGTGGTGGAGTAACCAGTCGTCATGCGTTGGATGCCATTGAGTTTTGTTGGCAGACAGACACACGGAATAGAGAGTTATGTAAATTTTGCAAAAATGACACACACCGCCTGTGTACACACGCACGCAAACAGTATCACAACATATACGAGATATGACTCGACATGCATGTGTGTATGCTTGGCGGAAGTGATAGCGGCTTTTCCTGTGTTTTCGCCTTTTCTGGAACATGTTTGTTAAACTGGAGTCATCAGAATAAACGAGTTGGAACCTTCGACCAATCAAGTTGAGTGACGATTCATATACTTGTGCAAACATGGACCAGTATTCAAGCTTCGTCTAGTAAGCCTATAGATTCCCAACTGTTTGTCTTTGTCAGTCATCATAACGCGACGGATAAAAATAGATAAAAATATAAATGCCATATCTTGTTACTTTCACAAACGTCATATTCTTCGCCGTGTTGGCGTGCTTATTTGCAGGAAACAAACTGCAATTTCTTGGTCTCAAATTAGGGGTGGGGTTTCCTGTTCCCGCCCAATCTCGGTCTTTGACCAGAAGTCCGGTGCATTTATAATTGGGCACATATACAGTAGGCTGTTTCAGCATAAATTGCTATGTACGGGGTAACTCAAAAAGTACGGAAGCCCTTTTGTGAAGGCTAAATCTCAGTCGGGGTTACACATGGAGACCCTGGTTTTAATTGCATCCGAAAGCGTGGGCGAACTATATATTTGTTGTGCCTGACGCCGGTCTCCTGACGTGCATTGGTGGATAAATTAAGGAGCCTTGAACCAAATTACTCCTGCTTTCAAACGCGTGCAAAAATATCGTGCGAACAAACGTGTCTTTCGCCAAACTTTGCTCAGTTCATTCGTCAAAGCACTTGCCCACAACCAAGTCTTAACACAACTAACAAGGTCGGCTGCGCGTTCGAACGCAATGCTCAAAGTGTGTCCCAGTGCAACAATGCTGAGATCTAGCCTCACAAATAATGGGCCCCGTGCCTGTTTGGCCACCCAATCGATGTATACTGTATAGCAGTGTTCGAACGGGATACTTTTTTAATCCCGGGATCGGAATCGGGATTGAGGTCAAGAAAGTGTCGGGATCGGGATCGGGATCCCGGTTTTGAAAACCCCGGGATCGGGATTGACCAGATAGTCCAAAAGCAACAGTTTTTATCATTTTATGCATAAGATGCAAGTTAATGTCGCAAACAAACCATGAAACATGGAAAAACACCCGGTGCAGTGATTAAAGGGGGCCTTTCGCATTTCAAACCCCCTTCAACCTTCGCATGTGTTTAGACAGCGGTCAACGGTCATAAAAGTCAAACACACCGGAGGTCTAACGATCAGCACGCGGCCAAGAGATGCCCTTCAAGAGGAACATCCGGGTACAAAATTAAATGTGGACCAGCCCAATTTCTACCTGCGCATTCAGGCAACTCGCCTGATGACAAGGGCGGTCAAGGCGCAGAATGTTTCGCACGATATTTGCCCCTGCCTCACTATAGAATTTCGCTTTTCTTTTTATTTCGAATTGCAACGAATTGTTCATGCGTGGCTGTTAAATGTTTCAAGGTCTGCTTGTCACGCTGGAACAATTCGTTGAAATTCGAACAAAAAAGAAAAGCGACATTCCATAGTTGGCAGTGTTGCAAGTTTCATGCGAAACATTCATTCGCCTAGACACCTTTTTGATCAAGCAGTTTGCCTGAATGCGCAGGTATAAATTGGGCTGGTCCGCGGCACACTATGTTCCCGGAGGTTCTTCTTAAAGTGCATCTCCTGGTCGCATGCTGCAGATTGGGTTCTTGGTGCATGAGAGTTTAATAACGCCCTGAACAATATTCAAATGTGTGCAAAGTTTGAAGGCGGTCTGAAATGCGAAAGGCCCCCTTTAAAGCCGATTGAAAATCGAGAATAGCTGATGACGGATAAGTTCAAAGATCATAATTGTAGTCGATCAGTGGCAAAGCCTTTGACAAAAAGACAAAGCATTTCACCATTATCTGGTTTCAAGCACTATCTTTTGTCATCAAACAAATCAGCTGCACTGAAAAAGAGCTGTTCAGAAGGCACGCTCGTAGGCGGAGCGCTTAGATTTTTGGAAACTAGACGTGCCAGTCGCGGAAACTTTGTCTCATTTGTTGCCCACCATGACAACATTTCCTCGAAACTGAGTCCCTTCATTCGATGCAACTTTGTGCAACCGTTCAGTTCTATTCAATAGCTCGACTTGTTCGTGATTGGTGGTGCTGGCTGTTTCATCACGCTCGGAATCAGCCGTCGAGCACCTCTTAGGGGCGCAGCCACGTAAACACGGTTGTGGGCTGCGGGTCAGTAATAATTCCAATGACCGCCCCGCGTTTGCATGGCCACACTTGCGGGTCGCGGTTTGCGGGTCACTCGAAACATTTATTCAGCCATTACACACAAAAATGAACCAATCAGCGCTGTGCTACCGCACGTCTGCGACGTTGGCTCGACGCTGGTGGGTTAATTTTTATGTGTTGCAGCCAAATAAATGTTTCAAGTGACCCGCAAACCGCGACCCGCAAGGGCGGCCATGCAAACACGGGGCGGTTGTTGGACCTAGAATATTTTTTTGACCAGCGACCGCGTTTGCATGGCCGCGCCCTTACAACAGCTTGGCGAATTACATGTTTGCATAATTTTTTCTTTTTGTTCTCAAAATTTAATCCCGATCCCGGTACTTTTTTGGGCGGGATCGGGACCGGGATTGACTTTTTCAAAATGACGGGATCAGGATCAGAAAAAGGGCCCGGGATCCCGGGATCGGGATCCCGTTCGAACACTGCTGTATAGTGTTTCCTTTTTATGCAAGGCAAAGCAAACAAACGACCCCACGTTATAGCTCAACTCCAGTTTGAGGTCGAGATTTCCGGAAAGTAATGATTAATGATCCTTGTTAATCCAAGCACGACACTCAGCAGCAAACATGGTGAAATGTTTCATTGAGATGCTGGCAGCGCACACGCACAAAGCTCACTGGCATGTGAAACATTGTTGTTGTTAGAACCCACAGGAAATCTTTGACACGTTTTTGCCAGCAACGTGGTTGAGTCGAAATTGTAATCTCGACCTCAACTACCTCGACCTCGACCTCATCAGTTGGTATTGGTCGCACAATGACTATATAAGAATTGGTCAAATTTTTTTCCTGAATCGTGAAGAGGGAAAGTGACGGGGCAATGACGTTGCGTTGCGTGATCGCACACAAAGTATATAGTAAAGAGAATGTTTCAGACCTGCGGCAACGTGGTTGATCTGCTAGATTATTTTTAGCTGAAAATGTTTTGTCACAAATACAAGTAGCATAGTGGTTAAGGTTGAACCTGAAGATCAGGGTAGATGAATTCTGATTTAGTCATTGTGCGACCAATAACATGGTGTCCGCTTGTTTCCTTGGACCGAGAAAAACAGGAAACACTATACATGCGTACATATTATACGTGGTATATTGTTGTTCTCTCTTGATTTTCCCGTTCTTGCTTATACTGTATGTTTTTATTCTCAACAACGTGCCTTATTCTTATTTACTGCCGCTGCTTGCTGCTTTGATCGTCTATCTATCTGGTCCTCGCCAATGTAGTTTCCTTGTTGTTATACTGTAGTTAACGTTTACATATTACAATACCCACACCACGACAGTTTTCAGTCTTATGGCAAACAACACGTTTTGGTCGGTTCTTGCAAAAGTTTGTTGTGCATAATTAGCTAAGTGCACGTGCCTCTGCCTCGTGGAACCATTTGAGAACGGCTACCTTTTGGCAGTGGGCAACCAAACTTATTAGCAGCAAACAGGCAGGTTCAACTTCACACATGCGAACTTCGTGCCATGATCTTGCAAACACCAAATCGCTACATTGTCAGACGAACGTGAAGGATGTAAGTCAGCTCGAATCACAGCCAGACTATTCAGATAATGCTTGAAATGCAAAGAAGCATTGTTACTTGAGTTTGTTTCATGAGTGTTCCTTACCAACGTCTCCCAGTTGTGCGAAAACAGTCTCTGGAAAAATGGCTCAACGCGTCGAATAACGTCGTCACTGCCGGGCTGGTTTTAAACAAAAATTATAGGTTTCGTGACCGCGACGATCTGGCTTTCTCTGTATTGCTGCACTCCCAAGGTGCAGAAATAACAGCAGAAAAAGCTTTGAGTCGCTATCTTTTTGGACACACATAGCTCGTTTTGTGCAAGGCCCGCAATTTTTGCATGCGCTTTATTGAGCGACTAATTTTTGACCGTTTCTGTCGGTGCGACAAAATGCAAAAACCATAATGTCCGATTGTCACATCGGCTCACCCATGATTTCTTTAAAATTGTTGTTCATCAACACGATGAAAAAAGTTGTGTTTCCATACTCAAATGCTTTGTGCTTTTTAACAGGAAGCAGTGTAGCACTGCTGCTGGTGATCCGCTATAGTAACATAACGTTGGGTACAGACCATAAAATCAAAAAATCTTCCTTTCCATTCGAGCACCAAGTGAGCAAACATCTTTATGCACTTCCCGCCCACTCACTGCTGTTGGAAACGGCAGCAATTTTTTGCTCCGCGAACCGAAAAGAAAGCTTGCTGCGATGTTCATTTATCCTTATGTGTAAATATATACCAGTACCGTAGCTCAGATTTCTGCTGAAAACCACAAACAAAACGCATGGAGATAAATTGGCCCGGTGAATACGGCCGTGTCTGGTCGTATGTGTCCCAAGCCAATCATAATTTTCTCTGATTGCCCTGGCGTTCCGTCTGGCTTCCGCTGCATTCAAGCAAGCTCCATCCCGAGTGAGGCTTTGCCAGCTTTGGCCTTGACATTTCTTTTTTTAGTCGTCTTGATTTTCCTGCACTGCATGCAAACTTCGTCACTCATGCAGGTTGCGGGATACAACTTTTTCGGGATATCAGACATGGGTGATGCTAAAAATCACCGCTGTGTACTTCAAATATAAGAAACTGGGCATAACGACATTTAAGAATTTCATGCTGCAGTTTACAGTGCTGGTTGGAGGCAAGATCGATGCACCTGACAAAGTATGGTTCAATTTGCTGGTGCCTGAGCCCACATAAGGACGTAAACACAACTTAAAGTCAGGCTTAGGGCACGGCCATACAGTCAGTGACGAAATACATACAGTGTTACATAGGTACGTATACTGTATGTTAGGTTCATTAAGATGGCTGGTTTTGACCTTTTGGTGCTGTAAAACGCGGCTGCCTTTTTTTAGCTGAAGTAAGTTTGTTTTTCACTCAATCAGCTACAAATTAAATCAGGGCCATAATTATCAGAAATTTTGCCTGTTTTTCGGAACACGATTCCTGGTAATTTTTTTCAGCCATAGGGAATCAAATAACGATGAATAAATTCAGTCCGATAGTGCTGTGCGTGGCGTTGATTTACCTGAGCGATTTCTGGTACGTCAGTTTTGATTACAACAGGCGCAAATGGCCGTTCCTGTTCTTTACTTTAACACCCGGACTTTATCGCGCGTTTCCCCAGCCTGTCATTGTACCTTAGGCTTGGATTTAGGCAATCTGCTGTCTTCGCACTGATGATGACCTGGTGCACCGCCCGTCTGTGAAAGCAAGGTGTCACAAAAGGACAATGCCGTAATGTTCACATTGCAGCCTCTGCACGCCTGTTCTCCAAGATCGGCTGAGCTCAGCGTTGGCTGATCTTGGTCGACCGAGATATGGTAAACGTGCTGACATGGACATGTGAGTGTGGGACTCGGTCAACAGAAGTCGAATTATCTAAATATACCTAAATATTAAATTAGCTAAAATTATGAATTATCTATATTATATACCATTGCGATACCCATGCCTAAACCAATGCCGAGACCCATGTCCTAAAGAGAGAATTTTTTTAAATTACCTTTTTTAATGACGAGGAAAAAATAAAACGTTTTCTTTTTTGGACATGGGTTTAGGCATAATTGGGCTTCTGGGGACCGGGATGTACATATAAGCTCGACAATGTCAGCCTTAGTGTGATATTTATTTGTTACGTTATTCAATATCGACCTTAATTAATGTCTTTCAGTCAATCGGCACTCAACGCATACATTTACATAATATCTCGTAGACCTTATTGATGACTTTGTTGTATCGCGCACATTTTGCAAAACAAAATAAATAATGCAAAATTATGACTGTCACCTCTAAGAGACACAAGCTGATTGCCCCGCTTTGTTCCAGTTTCAGTCCAAGATTATACGTATTCGCAGTTGCAGTGTCATCATCTCCATAAGGTGGCATCTAAGTTGGCAACTTTATGCTATAAGAACTTCCAATGCCTCTTCTCACTTCCTTAAACTGTCACAGATCACCAGAAGCGTCCAAGAAGAGCGTGTTGACGAGTCTGAGCTCAGCGTTAAGCGACGTCGGACGCCCTCGTTACGGCAAACGCGTGTCAAACGAGAAGAAGAGCAACTTTGTGATGCATCTCAATGACGCCATGGAAGATGTCGGTCGACCGCGATATGGCAAGCGGAGCTTGTTTGTCAACTTTTTGGCTGTTTTTTTTTTTAAATCCTGTATTTAGTTTTGAACAGTTTTTGTGCTTTCTAGCTTATACGGTTTTTCAGCACATGGGCCATGATCCAGCATCTGTGGACGAGGATAGATACAGTGCTTGTCATTTTTTGAATTATTGACATGCTGTGTGCATACGACAGGGTTCACGCAAAGCTTTCCGTCAGCGGTAAAAGTCACTTAAACAAAATTTTGGTTACAATCAAAATTACTCCATTTGCTGCATTTGACGCCAAATCACCAACGACGTCAATGCTATCCAAAAATTGTGCTAAGGGAAAATCAATAATCTTGAACCATTAAGTCAGTGTCCGCTTGCCGCGCGGAAACGAAAAAAGTATAGGATTGAAATTTGCCAAATATCCCATTATTCCTTGCAGCGACGAAGCCAAAAAGAGTCTGTCAATGGCGCTGCACGACGCCATGAACGATATTGGCAGACCCAGATACGGAAAAAGGTACCCGAAACCAAAGAAATGATTTCAGTTATCGCAGGGCTTGAGAAAGCATTCTTAATCTATTTAAGAGCCTCCGTCGGAGGAGGAGCGAAGAAAAGCTTGAAAATGGCATTGGGCGACGCGATGAATGCAGTGGGTCGTCCGCGATACGGTAAACGATCAATGGACTATTTGGACGATGAACCAAGCCTGGAAGAAAGGATGGACTATTTGATGGCATATGTCTGATATTGAGCACACGCCTCTCGCAGCAGCTGCTCTGGGTTGTTAAGCACACCAACACTGTTCTGGTACTGAATTATTGTTTGTAGGTCACATAGAATTGTGCAAAGACATCGTGTTGAAAATGGACTGAACATGTATACGGTATGTTCAGGAGGATAAAGTTTGACCCGTAATATGTTCGCGTCGAACGCTTGGTTTTAGAATTTGGCCGGAGCGGGTTCAAGCGCAATTTGAATTTGCAGCGAGGCTCAAGCAGTCAAAGAGTGCACTCAAGTGGCTTTTATCGACAATTTCTAACAACTTGTATATGTGGGTGTCTTTGAGGGCACGTTAGGCGGCCTTCACAATGCTTGCGGGTTGCGGGCCGAGGTACATAATGCGGGCCCGCAAAAATTGAACCCGCACTAGGCTTCACAATGCAATGTGCGGGTTGCGGGCCAGAAGTTCTAATTGTACCAAACCCGCAACACGCAGTTCCCAGCCCGCACGCGGGTGCATTGTGAAGCCAAAAAATGCGGGTTGCGGGCGAAGAGGACTTTAGGAAACATGTCACAAAGAATAACATTCATGAGCTCTTCTTTGTCAACACTGACTTCGAAAATCTTGTTTAGGTATACTGGTCGCACACTGGTGTTTAGGTATACTGAGTTTATAAGAATTTGTCAAATTTTTTCCTGAAACGTGGAGCGGGAAAGTGACGGCGCAGTGACGTTGCGTTTTTGCGATCACACACAAAGAATGCAGTCTACAAAATGTTTCAGACCCGTAGCAATGTACAGTAGGTGCAATCCGCTATCCGCAACCCGCAACCCGCATTTCTTGTGTCTTCACAATGCACAGTGCGGGTTACGGGCCGACCCCCCCCCCCCCCCCCCAGACACAAGAAATGCGGGTTGCGGGTTGCGGTGCGGTTGCCCCTGACATTGCTACGGGCCGATGTGGCCCGCAACCCGCAACCCGCATGCATTGTGAAGGCCGCCTTAGCGTCAGAGTTCGACCAAGCATCAAAGTCGCTTGTTTTGTGTAGAGGAACAACGTTTCCGCTGTGAAGTCCGGTGATCAGGGTTGGGCAAAAAAACGACTCTTTTTTATAAAAAAAATTTTTTTAAAAAAAAAAAACTTCTTTCTTTTTTTTTTTCCTTTTTCCCCTTTAAAAAACCAAAAAACCAACCAACGAACACACCCGCCAGCCACCAAAAAAAACAAACCCCAAAAAAAAAAAAAAAAAAAAAAACCCCCCCCGGTGATCAGTGTCCAACTCATTCTCAAACTGCGAGTCGAACAAAAAATGCGTTTGCCTTGCCGTACCCGAACCGTAGTAGTAGCATTTACGTTCAAAGTTGAGACGGCCCTGTATGTATCTATGAACTTGCATCAACACAACTGTCAGAGCAATCTTGGAAATGCACAAATTGCATCCAACCTAGTAAACTGGTGTTTGACAGCACACTGATGTCGAAAAACGCATTCGCTCACTTGCATTTGCACTTGTTAGGTAACAGTTCAGGTTTCGGTTTATAGTGCTGTGGTCAACACAGATCGTCAACTTTGTCGTCAACCCCCAGGTACAATTTCTCACGCTCACAGGGCTGCTTGAGTTGATGAAGAGAGATTACCACTTGAGTTGACGATAAATTGTATCATTAACCCCGATTTAAACCTTGTTAAAAGTTATGATCAAATGATGTCACAAGCACGCAAAAAATTGTCGGTAAATTTATTCTCAACGGAAATGTACATTAACGAACTTAATAAAAAATGGCCACGCATTTTTGAAAACACAGGCACAAGATACATACCTGCATAAGACCTTTCATGCCACCAAAAACTCATTTTGTACCCATCGAGCTGAGAGTAAAGCACACAAAATTCTTGACAAACAAATAATGAAGCTAAAACAAGCCAGTGTACATAAAACGATCAAGAGGAATTGAGATGTCGATTTAAGCCGAGCGCGCAATCATTGTTGCCCTCGAGTGAGCTAAACCAATCGCTGGGGTTGTGCGTTTGCAGATACAGCTCTTCGCCAGATACAGGCGGGGGTCGATACAGGTCACACACCGACACTTTCATCAGCATGCAAACGCCTGCAATCGTGTTCAATACTTATCTTTACACTAGACGGGACCCGTGCCTACGGCCCGGATAGCCTACCCAAGGCTACCCGTGGAAATTGACCCGTCCGCACCTCCGAGGGAGGGGGCCACAGACAGACAGACATACGTCTTCCTGTTTTAGTAGTGTAGATACTGCACTACTGTAGTTGCGGGCAAAACGCTTCATTGACTGAGCATTTCTTGATCCATTTTCTACTATGAAACATGACCAATAGTAGGTATTAACGAGAATAATTGTGAACAAACATGTATTCTGTGACAAAGTCGACATTATAATTCGGTGTCCACACGGAGCTTTCAAATTCGGGGAACCAAGCATCTCCGAGTTCTACGTTGTTATTCTACCCTTCAATGAAAGACAATCCCAGCATGTTAGACGTGTTCTTACATATACGTATGTAGATTCGGACCTAGGATGCGCAACGATGCCAAACCTTTTGGGTACAAGCTACAGCACAATAATCGACCCTTTAAAGGGCTCGGGACACAACCGAAGGAAGGGCAGCTGAGCGCAGTGTTATACATCGTTGGAAAGCACTATGACAGCATATGTCACGCACAAATGTTAAGCTCCTTAGAGATTCGCTATCTCTTGGTAGAGCGACTTTTCGTTCCGGAGAAAAGTGAAATTTTTCACAACTGGAAACGACCGGTGCAGAAACCCCAAATAAGTTGCAAGTCAAGTAACACGTGGATAGGATTACAAAAGGTTCTGGATAACTTACCATGAGAACTTCAGTCGCTCAAAGCATTGCTTCACTCGGTGAGGGTGCGAAATGTTCCAAAAATCGGCCACATTTTTCTAAAGCACAAGTTTGTCTCTAAATTTTGAGGCCGCGCTTTGTGTTGCAGAAATGAAAATGCCCTAGAAAGATAGAGCATTTTCGAAAGTACCAGAAAATAGGGTTTTTAAATTTGGAAACACTTAGATAGCGGCGTGACAGGCCGAAAAAGACCTAAAAATTGCCACTAAACTGCATAGTTGCATTCATTGACGGAAATGTGATGTAAATAAGCCACGTATTGCATTGCATTGGAAACAAGAAAGTCAAATAAACGCACAGTCCAACAATCTAGACGAGTTTCAAGACTTCAAATCCCATGGTCCGGCTGCTGCAGCCATGCCAACCTGGATAAGATATTTGGCTATAAGTCGTCGCTGTTAGAGATTATTGCACACTTGATAGCGTCAAACGATGTAGCTTCAACGTAGCTATCGAACGATATATAACATGCCCATACTATCTCTTACTATAGACAAGAAACGGTCAAAATTCCGAAATCGCACACGGTGATGTGACGGTTTGTTCCAGAATCGTCAAAAAAACATTTTTTTAACCTCTGCCCTTAAGCGTAAGAATTAATTGGGGCTTGTTATATATCATTCGAAAGCTACTCCCGAGATACATTGTTCGGTGCTGTCACATTTACAGTACCTGTTAACAATAAGCATTTATAGCTGAATATCATATTCAGGTTAGCATGGCTACTCCGAGAGATCCGTAGACCTTGGGGTCTTCGGACCTTAATAGGTTGTTAAACCAGACGTTTCTCTCATTTTTTTGTTTCGAATCCGATACAATCTGTGGCCTTTATGTGTCATAATTCTGGCGATGAATGTAATCACCTAATTTGGCGGCAATTTAATGGATTTTTAGGCCTGTCACGGAGCTAGCCATGAGTTAAAAAATTTGAAAACCTTATTTTCTGGTACTTTTGACTATGCTCTATTTCCCCATTGCATTCTTATTTCCGCAGCGCTAAGCGTGGCCTCAAGATTTAGGGACAAACTTGTGTTCTCAAAAATTAAGGCCGATTTTTGGAACGTTTCGCACCCTCACCGTGTGAAACAATGCTTCGAGCGACTGAAGTTGTGATGGTATGCTATTCAGAAGCTGTTGTAATCCTATGCGCGTGTTACTTGACCTTCAACTCATTTGGGGTTTCTGTCACGGTCGTTCCAATTTGTGCAAAAACTCACTTTTTTCTGGAACGAAAAGTCGCTCTACCAAGAGATAGCGGATCTCCAAGGAGCTTAAAATTTGTGCGTGACATAGGCTGTCGGAATGCTTTCCAACGGTATGTAACAGTATGTCCTGCTACCCTTCCTTCGGTTATGGCCCGAGCCCTTTAAAGACAATAAATAGTTGATTGTTGACGGCATCTGTTTTTGCCCATAGTTTCATGAGATGGAGACCAGGCATCGGAATTCGGGGTTTTGGAATTGGAGTTTCAAAAAGCTGCTTTGTGATGTTTCACTAGGCCGACAAAGTCTTGCAGGAGGAGGAAAACGAAGAAAAATTTGCAGCAGTCCATGCATATGTATGTATGCGCAAGTCGGTCGCGCGTGCACAAGGACGTAACCAGCTGGCTCGCATGTTTCAGTCTCCATTTCATGAAAAAATGGGCCAAAACAAACGCAACGATCAATTATTTGCTGCTTTTAACCGTTTTCCCGATCCACATAGACGCCTTTGCATTCATGTCCATAACGCAATGCATCCAGGCACATCTGCATACACTCGCAACGGCGCATTCGTGCTTTTCGCGTCGTGTGAATGGCGTAACATTCGCTCAGCCGAAGGCCCTCGAAGTGGTGGAAGCGACCTGACACGGAAAAGATGGCGCATCTATACTCTTCTTATTCTCATGAAACATTCCACGTTAACAACAGGCATTGCTTGATGTTTACACCAAGCTTTACACCGACCTTGGCACCCAAGCACCTTGGTTTGATTACACCATTTCGAAAATTTCGGCTCTACATAACTACTGAAAAAAGCTGACTGACAAAAGCAGGCTAGCTGACTGACTGGCTGAAATGACCATAACTGATAGGTTAACGAACCGGCGAGTTGCAGCAAATCCCTGCGCTCCGTCGGACATTCTGAAGCCGACGCTCGGCCCGGCGCAGTCGTTGCTGACGTGGTCGTGCGCACGTGCCGGTCCTCTAGGCGGGGCCTCAACGGCCACCGGATGCCCTAAAACTCATACAGGGTAATCCGGGAGTTGAAAACTTTGTTGGAAATTTTCAATCCACCCAATCCTTGAAATTTTCCTGTACATTTCCCTAAATTAACATTTTCAATATGTATGTATATGGGCACTCCAACGTTAACGAGTCGTGTATAGCGGTTTGCACGTATGCTCACAAGGAGCACCCGCATATTAGCGTAAAAGATGTTCCCATGCACCATCCATGAACAACATTATTACGCTGGCCGAAACTAGTTCAGAATCAGCTCTATTGCAAAATACAGCTCAACCATGGATTGCTCATGCCTCATGCCCAATTCAAATCCATGTTGGTGGATTTGCCTTCAAAGTTGATACGGTTTTATCTAAGGGTCAGGCTGAAGTCTCTTGCCAGATGCCCGGATCAGATGTTTCACAGATAGGCTTGTAATGAATGTCACAAAGATAGAGGTTGCTGCCATACATTATGCTGCATTTGTTGGTTGATCCAATCGTTGTACGCAGTGATCCGCGTGAAAACGGCTGGTTTCAGCATGCACTCGCCGTGGCCGAACGACACCACACCCAGCGCGTAGAATCTGAGAATAACGAAGGGTGATGACTTTGTGTTTCTGTTTGTTTAATTTCCGCTCTTGCGTGGAATGCCCTCTGACATGATCAAAGGAACGTACCTAATTATTGATGGGAATATTAGTTTTTTCTGGGTTGTCACAACTTCAGAGGTGCTGTAGTAAACACCGTATTTGCCCACCATTAAAACGTTGTTCCAAATTATTCGTTTTATAAAGTGATCGCGATAATTTGCTACGAGTAAAATTTCAGCGTGGCTCAAGCGATGAATTTTTGGCACGCAAAGCAACATTACTATAGCTAAACAAAGCTACAAGCACAAGCTTTTTGAAGGTAAGAGTGTGCGTTGAGCAACCTTTCAAAATCGTCCGTACACGTCAGCGAGCTGCCAGAATCGCCCGGGCATACGCCGCCGCGTTGCACCGACTTCCAATTTGGACCGAAAATGCCGGCGCACAACATGCGTTCGGCGTTAAAATGCCACAACTTGCCCTATTTAAATGATAGAATATATTAGGCGTGTTGACAATAATTACGGTAAAAAGTTCAAAACCAACACTGCTTGTGAAACCTGCCTTTAGATTGGCATACTCTTCCTCGCATGTTGCATTGTCCACCAGGGGCATGGTGCGGTATCTCATGTGTGTCACATAGGGCTGATCTGCAGATAGGAAATTAGTGGTTCGTTGGTGAAAATTATATCTGTTTTTTTGCAGTGTATCCGCAGTTTAACAACAATAACCCTCCAAAACAAAGCACACTCACCTATAGTCTGACCCCAGCCACTTGCTGTGCAGCTCAGATAATCGGACTGCAGTAGTTTCTGATGCTCTTTCGGTCCACTCAGAAGGCAGACGGGCTTTACCTGAGCGGTTGATTTAATGTACCAGGGTGGTCAAAAAGGTGTCACACTAAGTTATCAATGATGCGCGGGCAATGGGCGGTACTGGTACTGTCGTAAAATCAAGCAGCCCCCAGTGAGCGCAACAAGTAATATTTGTGATTTGATGACAAGATTTGGCGACCTGATTTGACCACAGCAGTATGGTGAAATTATTATCACAAACACTCAGAACAAATAAATTTAAGGTCGGTTTAGACTTCTGACTGCTCGGCAGTAGCAGTCAGAAAATTGTGACTTCCCATCCGATTGACTGCTACCCCATTTATACTCGAGCGCAGTCAAAACGATAGAAGACACGAAAAAAAGTATAAATGCGCCGGGCAGTCAAGGACTGGCAGCTACCGATTCTGACTTCCGGCAGTCAAAAACAGCAAGTTTAAAAGTTTTAACTTCCTGAGCAGTTTTGAGCTGACTCCCGCACATGTTTTGGTGTTTATCGGTAGATCTGGATGAGAAACCATGGTCTGTGTCGAAAGAAAAACAGAAGGCACCCCGCGTCATTCTCACCACGACTGTTTAGGTCTTGTTGACTGCCGGGACCAAATAAGGCACTTTTGAACATCGCTTTGTTGCTTGAATATACTTTATTTGGCTTTAAAAATTGCCCGTGGCGTTTTTGAGTTAGTTCCAATAAGTGCTGGTGTCAGTGACCGAACAACGAACCCGTGAACTGGTTGCTTTGTTGTATGATCACATCCAAACGTATTTATTGCGTGATTTCACGGAGTTTTATATGCCTTATATTTTTTCGTGGTCATTTTTGAAATCAGCAGGTCCGATTACAAGGGAAAAATAACAAAAATGTGCAAAAAGTTGCTTTTGTGTGCACCATCAAGGTTTGAACCCTCGTGTGACCGGACGCTAAACCACTATGACACAGAGACGCCCGCTCCCGGTCGCTTAGGGCGGACTTAGGTTGAATCCGGAAACCGGAATCCGGAAATATTTCCGGAAAACGCATTATTTTTGCATGTAAATCTGCGTTTTCCGGAAATATTTCCGGAGTCCGGAAATGTTTTGTATTTTTGTATGCAAATTATTTCCGGTTTCCGGATTCCGGATTTAACCTTAGTTCGCCCTTAACGCGCTATATAATCATAAACAACGTGTTTGTGGGTGTGTCTGTGTGTGGTGTGTGTTGCGGCTTTGTGTGCTGTAGCTGGCACTGCCTGTGTAAAAAAGATCAGGCAAACAACACGCCAATTTCTTTTTCTTTCATTTTCAAGGGGGGCAGTCGTCGGAAGTCAAGCCATTGGGGGCAGTCAAAAATGATCGGCAGTCACAGGCAGGCAGCAGGCAAAAGCAGTCATGACTGCCAATGACTGCTGACTGCACTTGACTGCGTCAAAATTCTGACTGCTACTGCCCATGAAGTCAGAGTATAAACCGACCTTTATCATTCACTATTCTTGGACCGTTTTAGGGCGGACTTAGGTTGAACACGGAAACCGGAAATATTTCCGATCTGTTTCGATCTGTTCATAGTATTTTACTGCTGTTCCAGTCACATACCCCTTTTGGCATCGTTGCGTCATCGCGGAGAAACACCAATCCGATGTCATTGTTCTCATTTTGCCCGTCATCCAAACTGTACCCGTCGTGCAGTACCGTCTTTCGCACGCTGCAGTTGTTTGAATGACTTTATTTCTCTTAAATAATCATTTGTGAAATTTTTCGCGTAATCGCACACTGAGGCGAGTCCAAACCTGAATGTGTTCGCCGTGTATCGCATATCGAGGTTCAATCTGAGTTCACCAATTTGCACGCGTAGATTTTCCACGCCGATTTTGCGTCTGAATGCTTTTAGAAAATGAGATGTGCATTGATAATGTATAGGGTGATATTAATTTCTTTCAGATCGTAGATTTAAGCTATTGAAAAAGTATGTAACACACTTCTCAATATAACGTTGCCCAATTCGTGGCGTCACTTTTGATGAGTATGTTCTCAGTTCTGTCTCCTGGCTGAAATTAGAGACAAAACAGCAATTTAACAAATCAGAAAATTACAAATAAGTTTTAACTGCGAGAATTAACAATGCGCTCACTTATGGTCCTGGAATACAGGTATAATCAACACGCGTTTCACCAGGCAATGAGCTGCGGTCAACAGCACGCCCGACTGGATTACCGTTGCTCCACATTGATGTTTCCATCTCACGTAAGTCGACCCGTTCGAGTGCTTTTCCTGTGTGATAGCAGCGGGTATGCCTATCTGATACTCAGCGGCGAGCGAAATTTCGCTCGGCGAAAAGAGAATATGAAGCGTTTACAACAGCGACATCATTACCGTTGCGCTTTAATTACAGAGACGACCGAAGAAGAAAATATGTGTCGCAGCCTGCGATGGGTGAGTGAGATGGGTGATGGACTGTCACCCAGCGCAAAGCTAAATTTTGTTGCGGCGAAGTTTCGCTGGTATCAGAGAGCACCAGCCTTCTCTCAGTCTTCGCTCTCCGCTGGTATCAGAGCGCGGCCTTAGCACCATCACAGGCCACATGGTACAGTACCAGAGTCGTGCATGGAACTCAAGTGGATCTAAAACATCTCACAAAACACTGTCATGCAGGACACACGCGTCTAAGTTTTTTAGATTTGCCCTTGTTTATGTGTACGTTTAACGTTGCGTAATTAATGTTTCCATTTTCCAAGTTTGCGCCTTTCAAGTTCTTTGACTTGCGCATATTTACGTTCCATAGCTTTACGCTCAACACGTTCACGTTCTTTGATTTTACGCATGTTTACGTTTTTCATCAAGTTAAACAGACTTTAACTTCACACATACTTTCTTAAAGTGTATGCATGCCTACGTTCCGCAAGTTCGAGTTGGTTCATCCTTTAGGAAGCTCTCATAAACGCCTGTTTGCTTTGGTGACGAAATTTCAGAAATTTTTGACAGCGCTATATACCAATGCATACGATTACACACATATTCATAGTTGGCAACTTCAATTAGGTTGAAACCTGCAAAATTTCGTTTACCTGAATTTGTCTCTGTATGGATGCGGTCCAGGGGAAGTCATCGGGTCGCGCCGGATTTGCCCCTATCATAAGAGCCCTGGCCACCGAGATATCACCATCGCTGCAGTGCTCAAATGTGGCAAGTGTGTTGGGAAAACTTATGGTCAATTGCAGACACACTGCGAGCCATAAATTGAGTATCGCTGTAATCATTTTGCATTTCACTGATTAACACCGTGCGCGCAAGTTTATAACTCTCGCGCAAATTTGTCAAGAAACGCTCTGCACTGCGCATTCATGAAAGCAACGTGTGAGAATGAACATTTATATGGGCCCATAAGTAAACTTCAACTTCGGCCCGGGATCGGTCTCGAATTTTCGTTTGGAGCAGAATTTGTTATTTTCGAAAATTGATTAATTGTCTCGAGAAACTTTTCGCATGGCGAACGTTCGTCCATATCAGGTTCACGTACAGAATCTCGCAGGTCAATTGTTTCGAGCAAAAAATAAAAAAACGGCTTATCAAGGCTCTAGAGAAACCCCAACTCCAGACCCAGGTTCTTGTTTAGTTTTATACCATGTGCTGCTAACTTATAACTGTCACTATCGGTGTGCTACGTCACTTAACTAATTTAGCCAAAACCGGTCTACATTTTGCACATTTCAGCAGTTTTTAACAGCGGCTGCCCCAGAACCGACGCTAATTCTGGGGAATGATGTTCGGAATAAATTCTCATGGGGTGTCGCAAAAATTGCGCACGTTGAAAAACCGTACATTTTCGTAATATCATGGGTCCGTCTTTTTTTGACGCTGATACGCCATTGTTTTGTTGTGGTGATTAGATAAAAGACAGGCATTGTGTGCGTGGCGTGGTGTGGTAAGGTGTGGTGAATAACGAAGTGTGCACAGCAGATGTCGTGGAATGAATGCATGCTACGCCGTGCCAATTCATTGTCAGTTTGAACAAGGGACAGAAAATTGCCAAATTTGAATGGTTATACTGCATTTATTACTTTGCGGTGTTGCTTATTTTTCATACTCAATACACCAGCGTCGAATTTAGTTTTCAGATATGAATATGTAGGTACCGTATTTCCTCCGATCGAAGCCCTCTGGACTTCTCTATTTTTCATCCACCCTCAGGCATCGGGGCTTCCACTAGATTGGAGCTCCTATTGTGAGGGGGTTTCTATTTTTGAGCGACAGTGTGACTCACGTGAGCTCTATAACAAAATGCTCAATGAGGAAGCATATCGGGTATATGACGAGAAGAGAAATACCCGTAGACATGAACTTCGAATATATAACTGCTTTCACATTATCAAAGTCACTTCGTCACAACAGCACAAGGACCATTAGTGCACCGCACTGGCTGTGAATATTGGTATACCATTACATTGGGGGGCTTGTAAAGGGAGGGGTTCTTATTTTGTCAAGATATGCGCTTCCCGGGGGCGTCAATTGGAGGAAGTACGGTAGTTTATTTGCCACTCAAAGAAGTAATATTTCAAAGATGAGAATCAGACAGGAAGAAATCGATTGTAAGTTACTGGTAGAAAGTTGAAGTAAGCACAACTCAGAAAATAGAAATACTTGCAAGGGTAAAAAGTTCGCCAATTTTGACAGAACAAGTACTTTTTAAGCTGTTTTCTTGGCGCCGTGTTTCACGCTTTTTCATTTTCCCTAGTCCCTGCTGCACATTGGTGTTGTACGTCGAAATCAGTGTCCAATATGGCGCTTTATTCGTCCAAACAAAGCATAATGTTTTAAAGCCCATCACCAGCACATAAAAGGCCCGAAATTTTCCATGGGAGGTACAGTCACACAAATATTTGAGGTAAGAATAACAATTAAAGACCGAAAATCCGTCACCCTGCAGTCCTAAAACAATTGAAGGATATTTATACATGTTAAAATATCCTCTGGGTCTCTGAGAGCGTTAGTCCTATTTAAGTCTCATCATTCCGTTGTCTTTTAAGTGGTGCACTGGAAGGCAACGTTCTGATACAACACGGCGTTGTTTAGCACATCAAAGCTGCCGTCGTTCGTGCAAACGATGCCGGAGTTCTCGGACGTAAGGGTGGTGGCCGTGGTCGAACCGCTGGGCAGCACCTCTGGAACATCAGATAACGGGTGTTCTTGACTTGATCTAATTAATTGGCACGCTCTATTGTCAATGCAGCTCTCTTGAGGAGATTTAGCTCAGATTAGTGCGAGTCAACTTTGTGGACCAATAAAAGCCGTCGTGGCGTTCCATGCACATCTGGGCGTGCACGAAACGGCCACACAGATACATATGGGATAACAACAGGGTTTACATGTAATCAGCCAAAAATGGCGCCGTTTTTTGCCCGACTGCTATCTACATAATGCACATTGTCGGAAACGACCGTTGCGCGCCATTTGCTACACCGTCAGAATGGCCACGACACGGTAACGAAAGCTAATATTTAAAAAAGAATTTTTAGTGATTTTGGGAGTGTTTATGATCGTCAAGCTATTCCAAAACATTTCATACTCAGCTCAACTGTGACGTCTACCAGCTCAGGGTTCGTATGACTAGGGATCACAACGATGTTTGCATTGCCACCACTCACTTGCATTCACATTGGCGGCGGTATCGGTGGTGCACAGGGTGGTCAGCTGCTGATTGAACGTTGTGCCCAACGGAACGACGTTGGCACCCATGAAACTAAAGTAGGTGGCCGGCGTCGCAATGCCAGTCGCAGTCGTCGGACGCAGACAGCCTGCAGCAAACAGTTTGGCATGTGTTCGGTTTTGTATCAACGAATATGTGTGCCCTAATCCGAATTTGAAAGGAACAGCAAACAACTTTGAAGGGAAGCACTGTCATAGCAACTTTGCTGATCCGGTTCGGCTCGACGCCTTGACAGAGCTGGGCCAATTTTATGTTTTGTGGGGTCTGGGATGGAATTCACAAAACAAAGTCAAGTTCACCATCAACCTCACCGTCAAAGTTCAAAGTCAGATAATTTCGGGCTCACGCTGGCTGACGATTTTGTAAACGAAGGGTCAACTTTGAGGCGTTCTTATGCAGTGACTGCGGTCAGTGATCGCAACATTATTTCAAAACCACTGGGCATAAATTCTTAAGAACTCGGAAATACTCTTTTAAAACGCTTGTGTTATATCCTTAAAATAATATTTTGTTGAGAAAACCGTGCAACTACACACAACAACGCGTCAAAGTTGACACTTCGTCGCTTCGTGACGCTGAAACATCTAACTTTGAACTTTGACGGTGAACTTGACTTTGTTTTGTGAATTCCACCCAATCAGGACGATTGATGTACATTTGACAAGCGTAAAGACCAGCTACCGAAATGGGCGCCCGACAATCCCTAGGGGCAAGGAAACATCACACTCCTCCACAATCGCCTGCACGTCAACTAACCGCAATAAAATGTGCCGGTGTTACTCCAGGTGTTTGTGCTCGAGCTACAGGTCAACGTTGTGGCGGCCGTGTACGCGGTTGTGCCATCGAACAGGTTCAACTGCGTGCCTGAATTAAGGAAAGCAGGTTAGGCTGCATAATTTGCCACTGAATCTGATGATTGGCGCTCTGTCCGCCACATGTCAGCTGGACTCATTCTTGGGTACGCAAAAAAAATACCAAGGTTTACACGCGGAATATGTGTAGTAGGTGCACGTGCGTGGCGAAGACGAAGCCATTGCGCAATTAATGTCGTTGAGAAGATTTCCACTCACCCAACTTTGTCAGATAATCACCATCCCCCAACTCACCAATACCACTGCAAGTCACAGTGGCCGTTGTGCCACCGGCATACAATGAGTTGGACGGAGTGGTGCTGTACGTGATGCTGACTGTGTTTGATGTCGGGATCGCCGAGCAACCTGAGCACACATGGCTGGACAATGGTTTTTGTTCCAATCTACTGAATGTAACTGTAATGTGAGTGCCACGAGCCAAGGGCTGATCCAGGGAGCATGTCCCTTTGGTTTGAAGTGGCCCGTGAACGTTGCCAACCCATTCGGGAAGAGAAAAGAAACAGGACCCCTTAAATCGCATGCTTTTCACTCTCATAACTTCAAAGGCTCAAAAATTGAGCGCATCGCGCGTTGGAGACACACACTTTCAGCGACATTTGACATTCGCGAAATTTTGCGCATTTTGTATAATATGCGCACCACATTATTCTTTGAAGTAGATAACAATGGCATTTCAAAAATGGAACAAACACCAAATAAAAATGACATTTTGAGCCCCTCCCATCGCCAAAGGTTGGATCCGCGACTACCATGCATGAGCGATTGTGTCAAAGCTGATGATCAAAGCAAATATTGATGTCTCGACGGGTAGTACTTTCATGCTGATCAAAACTAAGGTTGTTAGCAAATCTTGGCATCCTTAAAATCAGAGATCATGCGTTCAAAATCCGATCCGATCGCCGATAGTGAAACCTCACTGTGTTCGTGCTGTGTTCGTAAAGACACTCGCTCTCACATTAAGCGACACTTCTGTCGAACGAAATGAATAAAACCACCGTCATACCGGTTGATGAGGTGACGATGACGCAAGCTTGGGATTGATAGACCCAGACTGCGATAAGGGCGTAATGGAGCATGTCGAAAGTCGTAACTGCGCTCGCAACGAGAATTGTGGAAATCTTCAAAAGACAAAGTTAAAGTGCTAACTAATTATTTTTTTAGCCAGCAAGACAAAAAGGTTTACGGTACTTTTTCAAAAAGTCGATGTAACAGACAGAAGTATTTTTGGTGAAGCCACAACGTGAAAGAAAGATCATTATAGTGAACGAATGACAAATGAGTGTTTGCGGCCTGCTTTTATAGTCGTTACGGATCCGCATCTCGTAATTTGTAAATGTGTGTCAACTGATTCAACACGGTTGGTTTAAACCAGTCGTCCCATATCTTGAGAAAGTACACCTTTGATCAAATCCAGTTAACAGTGCGGTTTTGATATATTGGCAGATCACCTGGCTCAAGAATTGATAGAGTTTTCTCCTGGACTTTTTTGCTCGCTTCAAGGTATATATTTCTGGCTTATCTACTTCGCAATCTAGTTAGTCTAGTCCTGTCATATTCCACGCCTAGTTCTAGGACTACCCATTTGGCGTGTGCGTTAGCGCCTAGTGTGACTGTGATAGTAATAATCGTTTCTTTACCTGCCAAGAGTCCACTGTAACTGATTACGCATCAAGATATCAAGAAGTACGCAACAAGAATGCCACACATTTCTTCTTATTTCTGCATCTAATTAAATCAGCTGTTCTTTAATGTTGCCGATACATCAGACCGTAGATTTGATCATCATCAGTTCATCAACAATTTGTGGTTTTTTTGCGGTAAATGCATTTCGCGCAAAAAATGTTGTTCCCGAACCACCGCAAGGCGACGTGTAATGTTCAGCCGTCAAATTTTGGTATATTTATCAGAAGGAAATAAATTCTTTTTCGTTATCTTCGTGATTGATTAACCGTCGGATATTAGGTATATGCAAAAAGGTATGAAACTACACTTGCTGAATGTAATGTCGCGCATCTTGTTTGAATTTGATGCGACGTGACTGGACAATTCGATCTCTCCCTTTTGATTTTAATGTTGTTCGAACTTCATTTTTGCACGGACTTCCCGTTAATTGAAAGCAGCAGTGCGTACTAGGTTTTGCGTAATATTCTTATTTGATGCCCAATGAATTTGTGGATGACAATCCTGTTAAAAAACAGTCACGTTATGTAACACATGTGAATTGTTTTATTTTTCAGACGGTTCCGACTGATTTCTTGTCGTTTTTTCGCTGTTAATCAATCATAACGAGTCAATGATTTTAAATAACTGAAATGACCGCAGAGTTTATGCACGCGGTAAGTCACGGGCATGCAAATGTAGTCCATAGCGTGGATAATGTTACTGACTCGAAGTATGGAACTTTCTTAATGATTTCGAATCATTTTGAAAATCAACTGGCACGGGTAGGTCCAAGTTCTCGAGGGCACCACGGCCACAGCGGGGCGGTTACGCAACAGTGTATGTATTTGGTATTGAGATATTGATTTAACGCACGCTCCCCACATCGGTGCGTAAATTCCCTTTTCACACCCAAATCATTTGTGTGTTGCACAACATTGCTGTTCGCGCAAGCACGCAACCAATTGAGGTCAGCCAGCTGGAACTTGTGATCCATCAAGTACAAACTTGGGAACGCAATGCAGAGTTGCGCTTTCGAGAATTTGGGCCGTTTGATGTCGTGACATTGTTGCTCGTGTAGGATGATGACGAATAAAACATTAAACACTTTGGGATTCGACTTATGTCTTTCAGTCGGAAAGTTTCCGGGTGCAAACGTACTCTGTGCTCAATAAAGGCATGTAAGATCAAAAACCATGTTTGGTAGCATGGACGAGTTTCGAACGGGTGGTATTTTTTTGATTTTCGCGTTAAAAATGATGGTCTTGCAAAACGTCTGCACGCGTTCGCTTATAACAGTAAATGTGTGGTGGTGAGGCGTGAGTGCACCATAGGCGGATACACAGACGCACCAGCAGCGGACAGCAAGCAGAAAGAAACAGTCAGCTCGCGCATCGTTTCAGCCGCAGACCAGGGAGTGATTTTTCTTCAAGCTCAACAGCAAATCTGCGCATTCTCACACAAGTGTGTTTTGCCATCTTTTCTGAATCAAAGTGAGCCAGCGCACTGAAACTGCGCGTCCCATCGACCACGACAACAATGAGCTCTCTGGCCGGGAAGATTGCACTGGTAACAGGTGAAGCGCCAAGAAATTCTGCAAATTTAACAGTGTGCCAGGCATAAAAAATCATATCTAAATTTAATCGCGCGAACAGAAATCACTTAAATATGAGGACACAACGCCAAAGTTGATGGCTGTCTTCAGGAGCCGGTGCCGGGATCGGACGCGCGATCGCGAAAAAGTTCGCCGAATTGGGCTGCGCCGTGGTCGTTACGGACATCAACAAGGAAAGTGCCAATGAAACAGCCGCTCAGCTGGCATCATCCAAAAGTCTGTGATTCGGCTGTTTTCTTGATTTTTCATTCCTAGCCTGGTTTTCTTGTTCAGTTTCAATTTTCTTTTCGCTTTCTCCCTGCCCACAATGCGCCAACGGAGAGCAGCATTTCAGTGGTGGAGCAGATTTGTTGAACGTTTCATATCACACAATGTGAGGGACCCTTACACGCTGTGTGCGCACACGTACGTACATGTGTGTACGTGTAAGCACAAGATAGACACAGCCCGCACAGCACACCAGTTCGGCCCCCCTTGAGCAGATATACAATACAGTGCGCGTATGTATATGTACATGAATGTACGTGTCTTGTACGCGTTGTGCGCTGTTCTCATATAGTGAACGAGTGTATCGACATACATACATGTACAGGCAATCCTCCACATAATGAACAGAACGGGACCCGCTCCTGTTTTGTTCTTGTTCACCATGAAAAATATTCGCCACACAGAACAGCACAGCGGCAGAAGAGTAGTAAGCCAATCTGGGGAATTGATAGTTTCACTATACAGAGGGATTCACTACGTACAGGTTTGACTGTACGTATGTGTCAGCGTGTGTGCGTAGTGTCTGCCTGCCTGCCTGTGTGTGTTTGGACGTCCCGTCATAGTGAACAGAACGTACACACGCCCTGGTGTGCCTGGCTGAAATATTTTGCACAGACACACGACATACGTGCATTTTGCATCACACTTTTTGTTCTGTTATGCTGTTTTTGCCAGGATTTGCTTTTTATTTTTCATTTTCAGATACAGTATTTCTTTGTGAAATCGTGTTTCTCTGTTTGAATGTTCCAGTTCAAAAAATCCAAAATGTCCCAACACCAAACGATTGACAGCCAGCAACCGGGTCCGCCGGCAGCATCCCAGCCCGCTCCAGCCAAAGGCCCCCATTCCGGCAAACGTACGTCGTTATCGGTGGCGGACAAGCGCGATCTTTGTGAACTGCGCTTGATCTGTCCGACAATTTCCATTCGCGAATTGGCGCGAGTGTTCTCCGAGCAGAAAGGCATCAAAATTGGACAGTCCACAGCGTGCAAGATCACTCAGGAATCTCAGGTGCGTACCAGCATGGGGTTGTCTTTTGTCTTGATTCATGCCAGTAAGATGGGCTCGCGACATAACCGGAGGAAGGGTAGCAGAACATACTGTTACATACCGTTGGAAAGCATTCCGACAGCCTATGTCACGCACAAATTTTAAGCTCATTGGAGATTCCCTGTCTCTTGGTAGAGGGACTTTTCGTTCCAGAAAAAACTGAATTTTTGCACAAATTGGAACGACTTTCAACTCATTTGGGGTTTCTGCACCGGTCGTTTCAAGCTGTGAAAAAATTCACTTTTTTCTGGAACGAAAAGTCGCTCTACCAAGAGATAGCGAATCTCTAAGGAGCTTAACGTTTGCGCGTGACATATGCTGTCACAGTGCTTTCCAACGATGTATAACACTGCGCTCTGCTGCCCTTCCGGTTGTGTCCCGAGCCCTCTAAGCGCCAAGGCTCGGGCTTAGACAGTGAGCTGAGATCTAGACATGCAACTTGCCTGAATGTCAGCCAAGGATACATACAGTAATACTGTATGGCTGAACACCAAGAGCTCTATAGCAACCTGCTGTATACATAACTCAGCTTAGATTTCGGCTGAGACTGAAGCTTTGAGGTGGAGTCAGCCATCATACAGTCTACGTACATTATAATCAGGACCATGCTCACAAACAGTCTGCATTGCAGAAATGGCTGAGTGCGCGTGGTGAGCATTTGGACGGCTATCGACGTTTGCGCAGCAACAAATGTCCGGCGCTGGAGTCGGCGTTGGTCGCGTGGATGCACGAGATGGAGTCCATGGACATACACGTCACCGACACGATGCTGTTGTTCCAGGCAAAACGACTCGGACCCGATTGCAACGCGCCCAAGAATTTCGCGTACAGCAGAGGTGGGCACTTAAACGTTGCACACATTTGGCCCCTGATGGATGCTTAGGATTGTAATGTTCAAGCTTACGTTGTTTCGCGCTGGTGATCGGCATGGTCTCAGTCACAAAAAATATGGTTGAAGCATTTTTAATTCAATGTTGTGCAGGTGGCCGCATCGGACTGATGACAAATTTTGATGTCACCCTCTGTGTTCATTTGAATAAGAATATGAGCATTGCCATTCAAGCCTTGGTTCATGTGTCTGGATTTCGGCTCAAGTCCAATGCGTGACGAACCTTCACGATAATGAAATCTAATAAAATCTGGATGATATCACGCTCATTTTGTGACATGTTTGCGCTATATTTTCCCGTTATATTTTTTTGTTTCAGGCTGGCTGCAAAAGATGAAGAATCGCAATAACATTCGTTGCTCCGACGGTGCGCACTACAACAAAGTATGCAACAACAATGACACTTCAATCAATACCACCGCAGTCAAGCTCAACCAATTCAGCAATACCGAATCCCAATCGAAAACAAGAGCTTCAAAAAGACAAACTTCAACAGCTGCAAAGACAGTGTCAAAGTCAAAACAGTCGAAGATCAAGAAACGTCCGCATCTGAGCAGCATCGTCAGCAGACTTTGGGAAGACAAGCTACCGCCAACACATGACTCAATTGGACATCTGGACTTGACGTTTTGAGATATGAGTTAACTGAAACTTTGTTTACATAGTTTTGTTTGCATGCCTATTGATATGGGTTATGATTCCTGTTGCTGCTGTTGTCTTTCAAACCTCTGAAAGTGTCTGCTTGTGCGCGACCGGTGTGTCGAAGAACAATGGAGTGCGAATTGCGAAGTAAATAAGTCACAATTTGTCGTGTGCACAATACCCGTGCAGATCAACCTGCACTCAAATCAACGTTGACTTGCATCACACGCATCTAATAGACAGTAACGAAAAAAGAACAAAAACACGTGGATGTGTAAAGGCCTAACTATACTTCGTTCTCTCAGAGAACAAAGAACAAATTCTCGCGCGCTGATTGGCTGTTGAACATACGTGGACCAATCAGCGCGCGAGAATTTGTTCTTTGTTCTCTGAGAGAACGAAGTATAGTTAGGCCTTTACAATGCGAAACATACATGGCATCGTCTATTTGGTGGTTACATTTTTTGAAAATAAAACGGTGTATGACGCCCTCGTCGTCAACGCGAATGCACAGTTTCACCGTGACACCTGTTGACCCCATACGTGTACCTATACATCTGAAAACAGATAAATCTCATTGTTGTGATGAACCATCACAAAACCACATCTTGCATTTAGCTCACTAGCCGCACCATAGAAAAGATCCAAGGCCATTTGTCCATTGTGCTTCGGCTATCATCGAAATGGACAACTCCACGAATATTCAAAACAAACCCCCACCGCCATTTCTACAGGCGTCGGCCATCTGCCTCTGCACTGTGATGTTTCAAGCGCCGATTTTGTGTTTCAACTGCACGACATTGTCACCGATCACTACAAACAGCCGATCGATATACTCGTCAACAACGCTGGCATCACAATGGACGCGCAGTTGCACAAAATGTTCGTGCAGTGTTATTTTGACAGTTTTAGTTTGAGTTTCGACGTCGATGCCGACATCAAACTTTTCTGATCAGATTGGGATTGGAGGCCCTGCCTTGTTTTGTCTGCGTAATTGAATAAACACATATTGGAGCGAAGCAAAGAAGTCACCAAGTTTGGTGCCTGAGGTACAATCGCAACAGACCGCCTCAAGCTGATTAGAAACCAGAATTATGACTCGGGGAAGCTTGCCCGACTAATCAAGGTCAATGCAAACTTTCAGGACGGTAGAGCAGTTTGATTGGGTGATTGCCACCAATCTGCGCAGTGTATTCCTGATGACACAGGCATTCACAAAGGATATGAAATCAGGTGAGACTGATCAGACTCTACCTCTTCATTGTAAGTTCTTTTCATAAAACTTTTCTTAAAAGTTTCCAAGGCCATGTGATTTACGCCGTGGTGCAATTTTTGTGTCGTAAATCATACTCCTTCCAGGTGGCAGCATAGTCAACATATCGAGTATATTTGGTCGGATGGGCAATTTCGGTCAAGCCAATTATTGTGCGTCGAAAGCAGGCGTGATCGGGCTGACCAAAAACGCCGCCATCGAATTGGCGCGCAGACAAATTCGCGTCAACGCTGTCTTGCCTGGTGGGTTTGTGATCATGGTGGTTTTAGGTGTTGATCCTTGGTGATTATGACCGGTCCCGGCCCTAAACAAAGTGAGCAGTCAATTTTGTGGATGTGGAATGCGGTGTTGATTTAATTGGTTC
Organism: Rhynchonema sp. JSB1_4; assembly: GCA_030248065.1. Lineage (NCBI taxonomy): Eukaryota > Metazoa > Nematoda > Chromadorea > Monhysterida > Xyalidae > Rhynchonema > Rhynchonema sp. JSB1_4. The sequence continues at coordinate 119,934 of JASAMV010002020.1, forward strand.
AAAGCACTGGACTTGAAAACCACGCTCACTTCTTTACTTCATGCCCATCGGCGGCGAATTTCCAAATTCGCTGCCGAAAAATAAAATACGCCCCATTGTTAATGTCAAGTTCTAAACCCGGAAATCAACTTCTGAAATATTCGGGCAACCGACACGCGTGCATCATGTCAGTCAGCCAGGCATCTGTGCGCAATGTTTTCCGAACTGCGCGTGGTTCGCGGATATTACATAGGTAGGCTGCGATTAGATAAATGCGGAAATTGGTGAGCAGATAAATGCGGAATGGTAAATTTTTGCATTCCGCATTCCGCGTTTATCTGCTCACGTTTGCGGAATGGTGCGTGCTTGGGTGACGATGACAACTTCCAGCGTGCTGTGCTGACCTCAAATGTTGCGTGTTAGCGCAAACAGCAACTGAGATGATGACCAAAAGCATAAGCATACTTGCAGAAATTCAAAATTCCGTAAAGGTGAGTAGATAAACGCGGAATGCGGAATGCAGAAATTTTCCATTCCGCATTTATCTAATCGCAGCCTAAGCACAGGACATTACTATTTAGGCGTATTTTATTGCACGGCAGCGAATTTAGAAGTTCGCTATGCACATCTTGACCTCGCGACTGCCATATCTGTTTCAGGCTTGTGCGTCTCCCATGGTGGCAAACTAGCCAGCTGTAATTTTCGAAACGGTGTGAACAAGAGTTGGGCGTGAAGGTCGGTGTAAGGCTTCGGTCGAAAACTCGGCGTGTGTCAAAGGGCCAGTTCGGTGTCAAGTTGAAACATTCCACGTAAACAGCAATCAATGTTTCATGTTTACACCGAGCTTTCGACCGACCTTCACGGCGACCTCATCGAACTTTTGTTTGCAACACCGTTTCGAAAATTCCACCCAGAGGGTGTTGCGAATAAGCATCAGCAAAACTATCACTGTGTTGTGTCCATCCACACAGGCTGTATCGAAACTTCGATGACTGAGCAACTGCCCGAGCACGTAATGGCCCAGTTCAAGCTCATCATTCCAATGCAACGATTCGGTCAACCCGAGGAAATCGCCAAAGTTTGTGCGTTTCTGGCCAGCGACCAAGCGTCGTACATGACTGGTGCCTGTGTGGAGGTCACCGGCGGATTTGCTGCTTGACGCAATATTTCGCAAACGTTCTCTGATTTTTAATTCTTGTGATCATCGCCAGCGCATGTGAACCCGTCACCTTGGCGATCATTATTGGGTACTGATGGCGCTCATATGCTCTTCTAGCGTAGATACTTTACCGCAAGTATTTTTTAATGTCAGTCAAGAACGAGCTGGTATTATTTCCTTTTTTAATTTTGAACACTGGACTATGCATTCCTGGCGCTATATAGTTGCGTTGACACGCAACAGTGTTTCGATTTTTGGTTGATTGTTGTTTTTTTGGCCTGCATCTCAAGACGAGAATTAATAAAGTTTGAGCGCGCGACAACCAGTTGCATTCCTTGAGCCATTCATATGCGACATCTGCACATGTAGAGAAAGTTCTAAGGTTCTTCATGTGATAATATCACATAAATATGTACGTTTTCAAAAATACCGTTATGTTCTTGGGATTTTTCAGACGAAGAAGACGTAGCAAAGAAACATTACAATGCGGTACATTTTCACCACCGACTTACAGTATGTGAGTCAAGTCAAATAACGTGTGTGACAATACAGCACCAAATCCAGAAGACGAACACCAACTTCGTTGTCATGTGTCATGCGTTGAATGAGTGGCTTCAAGAATCTCTCACCTGAAGGTTTCTCGCTGGTTAAGGTTTGCGCTGACTTCACTTTATGACAGTAGGAAGTTCGGAGCATAGGCACTGTACATAGTCCTCAATGGACTGCGGTCGATAGTTTGCAAACAGATGATGTACCAACAGTGGCAGCCATTAACTAATTACGTGTACACTGGCTCCGATCAACCCTAGATACAATAATTACAGTAACTAGCCCACGCGAAAAACGCACCAAACAGCGAGCTGGACCCCGGAGAACACAAAAATACAGGCAGGCTGTCGTAATTATGGAACCTCAGTCACAACACGCTTGAACGGTGATGAAGTCACGCGTGCAGAGTGCAACGAATATTAGTCGGTGTTGCACCACTGACCGTAACGAATTTTTATCGCCCCGCTGTTGACAGTTTATTCCGTTGCTTTGATCTCGAAATGAACCCGATGAGTTTTTCAGTCCTATCAAAGTGGAGATTCATTTATTTCATTGTTAATCATCGTCGTGCGAATGGGAGGACCGTGGCAGTAAAAACATTAGCAGGACGATACAGAACAGAAAAAAGGAATTTTTTTCCTATTTCATATCGGATGGAGGCTTGAAATATCTCTTTTGTGCAGTGGCCGAAACACGAACAGACCAGAAAAATTCACAACATGCCGCAAAAAGCCAGCCATAAATTCAATTGTTCATCTGATTTCAGCCGTATCATAAACGTTCCCAGTCTTCATTTTTGCATTGTTTTGACGAGACGATTTTTTTCCAGACGACTTTTTGTTCAGGTTTCCAATGATTGAAACGCTATGGTCCGATGTTGTTGCATGCTTGGTGCTCGCGATGCTTTATGTCAGTCAGAGTTCTGCTTTATGTCAAAAGCCAAACATTAATGTCGGCTTGTCATTGGTCTTGAACTTGCAATCCTGTTGTTTATATACGACGCGCCAATTCGGATATTTTAACAGCGAAAGCTTCGACAAGAGTTCGACTTTATTCCCAAACCTGTTTGAATAAATGATTCTCACGCTGCTCGAGTGATTGATATCGAAAAACTGTCGAAAATGCAAAATTAAAATCTGGATCGAGTACAAGACCGACCCGAGACCGCAGCTGATGGTTACCAAGCCCTATTGTCTCTTTCAAATCGGCGCGTGTGTGTTCCAAATTGAATAGGAAGATAAATGTGCGCTTGTCTTTCGGCTCAGGCAAGACACTAGACATTTTGTGTGTGTTTGACATCAGCCATACTTACTAGACGTCGCTCCAACTTTGTAGTACCACTCTTTTCAATCAAACTATGTATTCCATATTTAGCTTGCGCATTCTGAACCGTTGGTTGCCGGATAGAGACTTTCAGATTTCCGGCAATAAAAGTGCGAAAAGATATCGAATTTCCATTGCAAAGTATAGAAATCCAAAGAACATCAACACTACAGTATTTCACGATTTCCTGCTTTTCCTTCCTCTTGCCAGCACATACAGTATACATACGATGTATTGTGTACATGTACAGTAGGTATATGTCCACGTCCGCATGCAGTTCTGAACTTCTTCCAGCCCTTATTAGCATAAAGTTCATGCTCCCAAGACATGGCCTGGGCGCGAAAGGGCATAAAAGCACATCAGTGTCAGCAATTTTACGGGTATCTTTCGTGACAGGCGTTCATAAAAGCGCACAAGTTTACGATTCACTTTGCACGTCATGCACTCCGTGCAACACAGTATCCTCAAGATTCGAAGCCCTGAGAATCTGTTATGACCATCAACCATTTCTGATGACTGAGGAATCTGTACCTTGGGAGCCACGCCAGAACCATGTGGTACCAATAACGCTGCATTCTCAATTTGGCTCAGTTCAAACTTGAATGGAGGAGGCACACTGCAGGGTGCTCAAGTGGAAATCACAGGTTCGTCTGGAACATGGTTTCCGACTGCTGGTGTTGTGGTTTGGAGCTCAGCTGTGGCCAAAAATAGCATTTCTATTGACACCAACTTTCGTCCAGTTTCCATTGCGACTGATTTGGAGATTGCACTATAATACAAGTCTTACGGCAGTGGCGGATCCAGCTTTCGGCCAAGGGGGCAAATCCCAAAAAAGTCATTTTTAACTAGTGCACGTTTGATTTTTTTCAAAAATCGTTTTTATCCAGTGCCTGTTTATAATTGGGCGATTTTGAACTAAATGGTACACTATATACGAGCATGCGCGCGTACCGCGCGATATTTTTGCACTTTTGGCACCCGTGACGGCCAAATTTCAATGATATGGGTCTATCTGACTCGAGAAGCGCGCGATTTTTGGACTTTTGAAGTGTATTGGAATGAAAATCCTCCAATTTAGGGGCCCTTTTCCCTCATTTTTTCCGAAATGGTGGCTCCGCTTCAGCGGCCACTTTCACCAAAGGGGTCCAAGGCCATTGTGTGGCCCCTGGATCCGCTGGTGTCTTGCAGTGTTCGTTATGCTACGATATAATGTGAGCATGATTGTTCAAAGGCGCGAAATCATGTCAAAGGAACTCTGGAATCAATGGGCGCTCGGTGTATAGCTCGCACGTTGTTTATTGTTTATCTGCCGATCTGTCAGCAGCACCGCGCAGCGATTCTGCGTCGGAAATCAAAAATGAAGTCCCACAGATTCCGGTCCACGGAACACGGGCCCGGTATGCTTCCGTCCAAAAGACAACGTAACTTTGACGCTTAGCATTGTTCTAATCAATGCAAACGTTCTGGGGCCCAAACTGGTAAGTTGTGAGTTTTCAGGACCTTAACTAAAGTACCTATTGTACCTTACGTGCATTTGGCAGGCAACTCCTGCGCTGAGGTGACAGACTAAGCCAATTTGAAAAAAAGGAGAGAGAGAAGCGCACGAGAAAACCGCCAAGCCAATTATCCATTAGCGCAGCAGTCGGAGCCACAGCGGACTTCTAACACAAAAATATAAAGGCGTTCTGTGTTTTGTTTACTTGCAGTCCATTAAGAGCATTATTAAATGCAACACATTATAACATTTCCGCTGATAACCGACTTGTGGCCCCATTAGTGCACCACCCACTGGGAGCTTCTGTCGAATTTCTCTGGTTTTCAGTACTTTCCTAAATTGTAATTTATCGAGCCCGTCCAAAACTTGCCAGATTGTTTAATCTATACGGTCGTTTCCGGCGCTGGCTGCTTGAGGTGTCAAGCGAAACAGTCCCGGACGGGCGAGAATTTTTAGTTGTTTGCACATGTCTGGCTTCGGGTCACTTTATGTTCTTCGCCGATTGAAAATTCCGATTTTCCACACCTCATTCCGGCATGCACAGAATTGCATAAGCTTTGAGCCTTTGAAAGTATGCGTTGACCTTGATGGATTTCTATCTAGTGGAGTCATTATTTCCCCTGGACTGGTTCGTGCAGCGCACAACAACAAGCACTTCATTAGTGCCACATTCTTTTCCTGTCAGCTGGGGGATTTTAACACGTGATCTATGTATGTATATCTATACTTGAAGTGCAAGATGTGTTTTTCTCTTCTTTCCATGTCGCCCAGGCTCAAATAAACTCGCAAGTCGCTTGAGTGAACCGCCTGCAGGAAACAAAAAATAGCATGTTTTGTCGTCCTACAGATCTCATTTGTCTGGAATACACAAATTCAAAAGCCGTGTATGAAATTGGTATGAAATTGTCACTATAATCCTGTGCTATGAAGGAAGGGGTAGAAAATGAAGAACAGTATATTCGCCGCAGAAAAATGTAACCGTAATTGCAAAGTCAAGAAAAATTAAAAGTTTTGTGCGGCGGCGACGGCCAAAAGTCGAGCTTCAGACTTGAGCTTGCTGACTTTATACTTATAGTTGCCTGCCAGTTATGTGCAGCGTAAATCATCAGATTGAATCCATCCACCTATCACTCATTCTGCGTTCACAATAAATACTGTGGGCTCTGTCGCCATACAGTTGGCTTGTCAGCAAACTTTGCCTGCAAGAATGCTGCTACAGATGATACATCTGGGTAGGTATTGCTGACGTGTGGAATTTTCAGGACTTACGGCTTCCACACAGTATAACACACGAAACGATAAAAAGGCTGACATGTTTTTCCTGACAAGAGTGAAAATTGAATGGAAGAAAAATTAATACATGCATAGATTAGTGCATTTATGTCTTTTGGGAGAGCTTTGCGATGCCCAAAATAACTCTGGAAAAAAACACAAATGTACACAAGCTATACATACGTGTCTTCTCTTTCATTCGATTTTTACTCAGGTCAGCAAAGATATGTCAGTAAAGTTAGTATTTCTTCTACCTCGCACGTTAAATTGTGTTGGAAGCCGTAAGCCCTAAAAATTCTTGCTGACAAGGTTGGCTGACAATTACTGTACCCGCGCTTTAGTTTTCGGTCTCAAAAATTTTGTTTACGGCTGTGGCAGACCAAAAAGTGAATGGATTTCGAAAGCCACATTGGCTAATTTCAAAAACAAAATGTGTTTTTCCCGTGCCAATAGTCAACAAGCTTTCAGTCCTTTTGATGGTTGTATCCTAGAATAGTGCTGTCCATGTACATCTAGGTAAAGTATCCCTCATGTCGTTGAAGTGAAAATAGGCCACGCCGGTCCAATAAGCTCGTGTCGCACTAAATTGGCTTTCTTTGTCGCTAATAAGTCCGTTGGCCAGTTTCACACTGAAGCCCTTCCTTGCCTGTTGAAACTGAGCGATTTCCAAAATCCTCAGGGGCGCGCTTACGGCCCCGCTTCGGTCCATTTTTGGCCGCGGTAATGGTAATTCGCTTTTTCGCTCTCACGCGAATTTACCGCGTGCGGCGGGACACACACAAGTTGGTCGAAGTCGCAAAAATATGTATCCATTATGTAGTTGGGATTCAGGCCCGGTTCGGTGCGATATTTCGTTTTTGATGGGATCAATGTTCTCGAAAATGCCAACATTACTCTGCTGATTTGTAACAAGTGGGGCTGGATAGAGATTTGGTGTAATCTCTTGTGCAGTATGCGTGCTAAATGTTTTACTTTCACACCAAACACAATCATGAAGACATGCAGGCCATGGCATACCAGACCCATATCTGAAAGTGATCCCCCTGAAAACCCCGTGAAAGTGGCACCATGTTTTTTTGCCAGTTTAGTGTCGCACATGCGTGTGCACAAACGTCACCAACAGCCATGTTATATCAAGTCAAACTTGTTGTGGCATCGCTTGTACATAGCGTACATCCATCCAGTATTGCACGTGAACCATGCCCAGCTAATCTCATGGGATACGCTGGCGCGCACATACGGGCATTTCTTCAGATCAAAGTTATTTGCCGTTGATATAAAAGTGAATGGACATAGAACCAGTGGACACATTCTTGCATTAGAAAATGTTTCTGGCGCTGTAATCTATAACTTGTTGCAGCTTACGATTCGATTACAACTACAGTAGTTGATTTCGTGTTTTTGTGGACCAAGATAGGGACGCGACACTTTTGGAGAACTCGTTCTCAGTGTTGAGTAAGTGATTTGACATGGGTGCATATCAGTCGAACGCAAAACTTCCATAGGTTTTTGTCTTAAAAATCTTGTAGAATGAATCATCATCAAGCTGGAGTTATGGGCCGGAGAAGAAAAATTTGTGATTTTCATAGCATAAGCACAACCGGTGTCGCACATCTTTATTGTCCATCCCGTAACCGAGCTTGGTTGTTGTGTTTCTTTATTCCTGGTATTTTAACACGAAAACTATGAAAGTTCTGCTGCTCATGTCAAACCACTAGCCCAACGTGGAGCACGAGTTCTCTGAAAGGGTTGCGTTCCTATAGCTGGGTCAGGTCATCCTGTGTACGTTTTCCTCACTGTTTCGGTCATGCCTCATTTTGGGCCCTCAGAGCACATGGTTCAGCGAACAGGAAATAATTGGAGTTATTTACAAAGGAGTTCACTGCAGCATAAGTTGCATCTGCGGGTTACGTTTCTGTTCCTGGGGTGTGTTGTTGCATGCCCTGGGGCGTTCGTCTCTGACGAGCTGCCGCCCGACGCACCGGGCTGTCACACACCTAAATGGGTCGAAGCTGAATCCAACGCGTGATGCGCGCGCCACAAGCCGTTGTGTCCAGCGAAGACGTTCTTTTGCAGTATTTCGTGATGTTTCACGTAAAAGGTCAAACCAGGCGCTGAACAAGCACTCAAAGGGCACTCAGATGCAACGTATACCTAAACATGTTTTGTGTCCCCCACACAATGCGAGCCAGTTGTCTCTGCTGTTAGGGCTTGCGATGAGAAACTTGTCAAGTGACTGTCGTGGGGCCAGTGGAGTGTACCACCCAATGTGACACAAAAGGCTAATGTGTCACTCACATACTGTGATTTATCGTCTTCTCACTACACAACCATAGTAATGTACATTAGGTATATGTTCGAAAATGTACATATGTTGTCACGTGTGTGGTTTTCGGCGTAGGACTAAACCACAAGCTTCTGTCATTTGCGGTTCTGCGAATCATATCTGAACGGTGCTGAACATGGTAATAAAACCCGTGTTTTCTTAATTTTGTCACAGTTCATATCTTATATGCGCACCATCATGATTCAGCCAACGACGCACTGTTCCACTTTGGGCGGCCTTACGTAAAACTAGGAAATAGGAAATAGGAAATCTTTTGCGTGTTAAAACTATTTTTTTAGGAAACTTGATACGAAACCAGGAAATAGGAAATATTTCCTATTTCCTATTTCATAGTTTTACGTAAGGCCGCCCTTAAGCCCACTACAGTAGGCCAAGAAAGCTGAACAGATCTTATATTTTCAGATATTCAAAACCATCTTTAGCGCAATTCAACAGAAACCAAATTGAAACATCACCCCAACCATGTTGCCCCCACCCTATCCGCCGATTGCGCACCAATTTCTGTCGGTGGATGAGTTTTGGTCAAAACTGTCCAATTCTTTCAATGACTTGCATCATGTGAAAAGCTTGTTGGCCGAAAATCAACATCTATTAACGATTAGCACTTTCTGTCAGTCAATGTTGGTGATGCTCGCAGTGCTCAGTGTGGCGATTATGTGGTCAGTTGCTTAACAATTAAAAAAACGCACGATTAAGGAATATATTTTCTTGGGCGATAAAAAAAGAGCAAGGGTCAAAACTAGAGCAGCATCTCAAAAAGGCGTTTTTCTCTTTTCTCAATCTCAAAATCTCAGAAACAAAAGTTTTTCATTATGAACGCAAGCCCAAGTGCTCGAAACAGCACGACAACAAAATGAGCCGACTAAATAATCCTGTAATCGGAAAAACATACCATGCGTCTACTTCTTGTAGCGCAACTGGTTCTGCGAAATTATGCGGACATTGGATGGCAGAAAAGGTACCCGGGGTATTTCAGGAAAAGAGCGCCGGGTAGAAAGAGCTCATCCTGCGGAAGCAAGATCCAGTATAGGGACAGGCTTTCAAAACGCACATTCAACGAAAAAATGTAAACACGTTGGTTATCTGCCCTACCACTTCTTGAAACATCACTCTTGAAAAATATTGCAGTTTCGGTCTGTACTGGTTGAACCTGCGAATCAGCGGTCTACAACGCAATCTACAGCGCGTGCAACAACGCGCCAGAGTTGACTCACCGTGCGGCGATCCCGCTGTGTTTGACGACCAAGGTATGTGACTGGGTGTGGGACATGGATGCGCACTGGTCAAAGTCCACCCGTGGACTGCAGCTTGCGTGCGCGCACCGATTTTCAACATCTTGTTTTTGGGTTGACATTCATGTGGAATGTGCAGCTCGGGTTGCTGTCAAATTTTAGTTTTTCAAAATATGAATTATTTTGTTCCGGAGAGTGCTATGTAAGTATAAGTCATCCAGTCCCCATCTATGGCCATTTGTTGCGAGGTTTCATGTGTTTGTACATAATGGGGGCTTATTTGGGAAATTATATTTTGTTTCTGACATCTCAATTCCTGAATGTGTCCCAATTAAGCCCCCAGCTGACTTATTTGGCATTTCCCGGCATCAAAAATTTGCTTCTCTGTGTTTTTAGCCCGTCGATCATCGCCGGGGTCCTATCATAAATAAACCAGGGATCTTGTACGCCCTAATATTGTGACCTACATATACGTGCCCATTTACTGCAATAATAATTATCTTGTCGTCCAGAAACTTAATATATCATGTTCATGTTTTTGTTATTTTTTGGCAAACATCGTCATCATTGTTAATTATGAGTTCTGCACTTATATTTCGGCCAACTGTTTAGTCGTCAACGCAAACCGCCAACGCTGGTTGTCAACTCAAGCTGCCCTGAACGAGCGCGCAGCAGTATAAACATGGCATTAGGGCTGAGCTGACGATGAGAGTTGACGATATGAATATAAGCCCATACTGTATTTCTCGCAACGTTAATCTAAATTTGACGAAAATTAATCCACAGACTCAGTAGCGTCGCCGCCGGCTCCCGTCACGCCGCCGGCTCCAGGCACTACCGCAAACCGGTATTCCAACGCGAACCTACGTCGCACACCCTCGGGTCCGGCGTCCATAATGGCGAAATACTCCGGTGCGACATCGCGTCGCGTTCGACACGGTTCGGCCAATTCCGACAACGAATCTGAGTCGCGATGCAGCGCTAGCGGTGCGTTAGTCCCAATCCAGACCCCTACCCACACTTCTACTACCACTGCAATGGCAAGATGGAGGCACGCCCGTTCGTCTATACGGTCCATGCAGACTGCTGGCATGCTCATTCCGGGACTAGATATGGGTTAGATGGTGATGAATATCGACTGATTGAGTGAGATTCGACTTGCTGTGATTTGACAGAATGCCACGGTGAAGAGGAGGACTGCAGTGAATACGGCCCGCTGTTGCTTTTGCTCGATGACTGAGATTGAAACTTGTTTGCCCGCAGTCACAATTGGACAGCGTTTATGTTTGTCGTGTTGTACTCTGAATGCTATCTGTGATATTTCAGCTCGCTCTCAAAATCGTCGAGTTTCAATTTTGGATCATTTTCGTGTCATGAGGCTCGGAAGTTTTTTCGTCTTGTGAAGACTTTTAGAATCTTTTCATCAATAGCCTGCCCGCTCCGTCGTAAACGCACGTTCATTCAAATTTACTTTCAAGCATACTCTACCGTAGCCTGTTACTCTCCGTTTCCTGATTTCAAAACTCTAACTGTCGTGCAGTGCCAAATTTACCATCGAAAAAACTAAAAAAACTTCGCAAAAATATCCTCCATTTTGCCAAACTTTCCCCTGAATTTCAGGCACGACCACGCAACAGAAAGTGCAATACGCGCTGCAGAAACGTTCAATGGCACAATCCGAGAAGAGAATGATGAAACGCCAACGGAGTACGGTATCGGCGGGCGTACTTGTGCCGGCCGGAGTCAATGACGCACAATCGCCGAACCCCAACTGCACGGCAGCGCTCGACCACCAACAGGCGTTTGACCCCGACAATTCGTATTCAAATGAAATTGATCGCATATTTTCGGACCTGGAAACCACCAACAAACGATAGTTGGAATGGACTGACCACACTTGGCATGCGTTAATACTGATGAGTTGTGATTATGAAAGACGTTGGGACAAATTCTCGAAAGCCAGTTGCGCGGAAGCGTTTTCCGGAATTCGACCCATTGTGGATAAGACAGCGTCAGGTGAAGAATTCTGTTGCATTACATACATATATTTTTAACTGTATATAGTGAGGCAAAACAACTGCCGCTCTATGCCTCTGGTGATCTACCTTTCCATGGGCTCATTTACTGTTATCGTCACTGGAATTGTCTGGTTGTGTGAAACTGCAATTTGGGTTGCTGCATTGATTTCAATGCGTAAAACATCAGTCAAATAGCACGGCTAAAAGCTATTTTGATACCAATATTTGCTCAACTGTCTGACTCTTGTGTACTTGGCACAGTACCTATGAATTGCATGTAATGTGGGGGATGTGAGCCGCGCTTTCGTTTACACTTTTCTTCGATTCGCTGAGAAACATCACATTGAAATCAAATTTCTACGCGCGTACTTTGTTGTCAGTTCAGAATTTATACATTCCGGCGATAAAAAGACAAATTTCGTCTTAAATAATAATAATACCTTATATAATAATACCTTACATTGGAGCCACTTTCTGCTGATCAGCCATGTTGGCATCATATAATGTTTCAGGCATTTCCTTGCCTTTAGTTTCCGGCAAAAAGAGATCCAACACACCGGCAATTAGTGCGCATGTACCATAGATCACGATCGGAACCTTTGGAGACGTAAAATCGCCCTGCGGGAAATTATGTAACTGTTTTAACAATTGGATAGTCACGCCATTGACATCTGCCAGAACCGGTTAGTCCCATTAACTGACCAATAATCTGATCTCCGGTGCGAGTATGGCTCCGATTCGGGCGCAAGCACTCGCAAAACCGGCGCCCGACTGACGCACCACTGTCGGGAAGATTTCGGCTGAAAATTTTTTTTTCAGAATTTTTTTATCAACAGTAAGGTTGACAATACCCATTTGAAGCAAACGTTAAGTGTACCCATGTATGTATACCTATATAGGTATAATTGTATACCTGAGAAGTTATAGACCAACGCGAATGCGGCTGCGACACAGCACTTGCCAAATAGGGCCAGACCCAAAACTGCGTTATCTGCAACGAGCGCGTGACGTACACACGAATGTAAATGGTTGAGGGAAATACATAATTAGTTCCTTTTCTGATTGGTTTTACCGTTAACCGTCTGCAGGACTCCTGACAAAATGCATGATGTTCCGCCCAGGCCAAGCATTAGGACCATCGTGGGCTTACGACCTGTATGGAAACAAATAGAAGGCCTCGAAATTGGAAAAATAGCTCGGGTTCCAACATTTCTCAAGCCAGTAATACTGTATGTCGACACCTTACATACGTTTAAAGACTAACTCAGCCCAACTGCAAGCACCCGACCATCTGCATCAAAGTATATGCCCTGGATTTCAATGAATGAAAGAACCAACCCCAATATTGAGCCAGCGGTATCACAGTAAAAAAGCCAGGAAATTCGGCCAAACTTGAAACTGTGAACGTAAAAAATGGATCGCCTGGTAAATCGGCGGTGTTCTGCGCCAGGCCGTAGTAGGACATTGAGGCAGCGAACCTGCTCAAAGTTTACATCGCCATTTTGTCTGGCTTTACAGCGACTTTCAGTGTGTGCCGGTTGTCCCGGGACAAACTCATTTGTCAGGTGCCGCAAATTTGGTAAATTCTGACACTGCTGAAAAACCCTATACAAAGAGAGTGTCTAATCTCAATTAAGAAGCTCCAAGCCCCGAAGTTCGGGGTTCGACAAAAACGCAAAAGACATTCGGACCCCAAAAACAGTCACAGGAATACACAAGTAAAGTCTCACCAAGTGAACCAAATGATAATTGTGTTTTTCGCCATGGTCCGCTGTCGAAACAAATCCAAAACGGTGGCATTGTCCTCACTGTCGCCCTGTACATGTGATGTTTCAAGCTCTTCTTCCAGCACTGACTCTGGTATGGTAACTCTGTTGACCCTGGCTGCTTGCAACACCAATGTGCGCGCTTCTGCTGAGCGATTGCTGATAGCTAGCCAGCGGATGGATTCCGGGAACAGCCTGAATTCGGTGATTGTTGACATGTCACGCAATATATGGAATGTGAGATCAGCCAAAGCGATCTGAGCAGCTTCAAGCAAACGTCCAACCACCAACCAATAATACGGCATACACAGCACGATAGGAGCGTAGGATGCCAACAATGTCCACTGCCAATCTCGGATCAGAAACGCGCACAAGCCGAGATAGAGCACACCGAGTGTGAATATGTATGACATGGAAATGCCAAGGATGGTACGGGGCAGGCCGTCAACTAGCTCCATCACTGTAACACATAATAAACAGAATGAAAACTGGGTCCCCTGTGGGATGGGGGTTTATTTTCGGAAAATCTTAAAATCTCAGAGGTGGCATCCACTGGTGAGTTATTCGTGTGGGGGGGGGCTTGTTTGGCATTATCAGGTAGTTCTGCTCAGAACACAAAATTTATTTTAGCCAGGTTGTGTTCAGCATTTGAGGGCGTCAGCAAAACTGCTGAGCTTACAGTACTATCGTTAAATCATGTCGGCATACTGGATTATTGCTCGCACTCATTTGGGGCTTATGTACGTATCATTGCTTGTTTGACGGCTTGTTTTGACCCACAGGACTGTTAGCCAAAATGGTGCAGTGACCATTTCTCGCCCAGCACAAGTCACAGCTTGGTGGCTAAGACTGTCCAAAATCACGCCTAAGACACGCTTGAACGGAGACAGTGATCAATAATTGAATAAGTGCATAAGTTCTCACGAACGGATGACCGAGGTTCATAACGTCCCAGAAGGTTTTGCGAGTAAAAAAACATCAATCATGCTACGTATACTAACAGACGATGTACATGGTCAAATAGGCACTGTATCCACCAGCTCCGATTATAATTTGCAGTGCAAAATACGCGTAATAATTGGCGGCGAATGCTGATGCGAAACCGGACGCTGCTGAAAAGGTCAAAGCGTAAAGTAAACCAAACCTTATTTACACCTTTTCGAAGAAAATTTACCGGCTATTGCCAGCGATATCAGCGCCACTGGCTTTCGACCATATCTGTAAAATTGGAATTGTTTCTGGAGTGAAATGTCCCACTTGTAAATCAATGAAACATCAACCTGTCCGACAGTGCACTGCCCACTGCACCACCAACGAGCATTCCGATCACGTTGGCTGTCCAGGTCAACTGGTGCATCCAATCGCGGTCACAGCCTAGATTCTCCTGTGATTCATAAATAAAACATTAATCAACGATTTACTGAATTGATCATTCATCAATCAGCCAATCAGTATTAATCTATTTCTCTATAATCTATATCAATCAATCCACCTCAACAGCGAGCGATCTAATCCCGAGCGACGTGCCGTACACCGTTCCATAACCCCTGCAATTCGTTGCGTGTTCCATCGTGCATTGTGTCGCATTCAATCGATCAACCGGATAGTCGCATCGTTTACACCAACGATCCGGCACAAACATTGATGTCAGGTTACGGTAATACATCTGAACATGGCAAAAACGGACAGTTTCTTGGACGACTGCTTACATAGTTCCTCACTGCACGTGGAGCAGAAATATCAATGTTTCTCAGCCAGATGGAATTCGATCCCACCCAGGAGTGTGACAGAGTGTTACATATTTGTGAATGTTTGTTTGCGCCCTTTGTTAGAGATAAAGTTGTCACATAGTGCCTGGCCCTGAAGAATACTCCCCGAGCGATATCAAACTTTGGCGATCGGATCGGATCGGAGATGAACTGGCTTGGTCACGCGACTTTCTTGAATTAATAAATTTAGTGTCGTCCAGCATAAAAGATGTTCCCCGACCTAAAATAAGCTGGGCGAAATTAGTGGCTCCTGTAAATTTCATAGTATCAAGATACACGCGCCACCAAGTCAAGTCACATCCGATCACCCGGTTTGATATCGACCTAAGAATTCACAAACTCTGCCTCCCCGTTGTGTCAACAGCGATGATCAGGCACAAATGCCTTTGAATTTAGAAATGTCAAAACAACAGCAATTTTACCTCATCAAATCGCGCGTTTGAGCAATTCTCCATTCCCATGCCATCTATCTCCGGCACACAACATCGTGTCTCAGCTGGCACGTAGCCAACCCATGAATAAGACAGTCCGAAAGCACCGGCCATGAATGCCGGCAAATACACCATCACAGACAAGACAGCCTGGTAACGGCCGAAGCTGCCCAGGTAGCTGATGATCTGCTTCATCTTGCCGGATGGTTGTCTTTAGAAGTAAATAAGGAAGCCTTGCGGAAGTCTCATATTGATTCTTCGAAGGACTTGTTACTTGTTTGATATTGGTTGCACAATGACTTTATAAGAATTGGTCAAATTTTTTCCCTGAATCGTAAAGAGGGAAAGTGACCGGTTGGTGACGTTGCGTTGCTTGATCGCACACAAAGCATGTAGTAAAGAGAATGTTTCAGATCTGCGGCAACGTGGTTGATCTACTGAATTATTTTCAGATGAAAATGTTTTGTGAGAATCACAAATAGCACAGTGGTTAAGAGTGACTGAACTTGAAAGTCAGGATTGATTTGATGAATTCTTATATGGTCATTGTGCGACCAATAGCACAATGCGGCAGGCAAAAAAGCATCAGTGGCCGAGATACTATTATCTTGTTTGGGCACTATTAAAATTACGTAACTCGTTAAGGCACTTGTGTTTTTTTTCATCTAATGCGGAGGCGGGCGACCTTAACACTTGTGGCACCTATGTATACCAGTTTTCCGATAAGGTGAAATTGTATCAGGGGTGCTTCCGTCTTATATTCTTGGTTGATCAAGTTTCCAACCAAAAAGCCGCCTTCTTGGGTCGCGTTTTGAGCGAAGGAAAGGAAAGGGACGCGAAGTTCGTATAGTAACCAGATTTAGTTATTCAAGTGCTCCAGTTGTTCAGAGTTCGTGGTCCATATTATCCAG
>JASAMV010002024.1:0-41286 GCA_030248065.1 Rhynchonema sp. JSB1_4
TGACGTGGTTAATTGACAAATTTTACATACCCTATGGGGTTTTCTGACGCGCTGAATTCTATCTGATGTTAAAAATAAACAAATAAACGCTAAAATTGACAAAAGACGAATTTGCACGCATTATTGTGCATAAAAATTTCCTTTTTTTGCAAAATGTCGAATTGTTGCAACCGCAGCCTAAGCTTGGTCGCATGTTAAAGGGTCTCCGCCAATCTCATTGAAACTTGGCACGGTAACTGGGCTTGGTCCAAAACACTCACGGCCAAGAAAATTTTTTCCCATATCAGCACCCTGTCTGAGCCTGGAGGCTGAAAGGTAAAAATTGTGACCCTATCTCCGCACCTTGAAATTAAAATGCCGATCTGTTTCGCATGTTCTTTGTGTGCCGTTTGGTCACAAATGTTTATATTCATTGTTTTGGTACTACCAGAGCTCGCGCTATTTTTTTCCAAAACCACGTACGGTTCAGGGAAAAAATTTTTCCGTCGTATTTTTCGGCCATATAGAGAGCGCACAGAGCTTTACTGTAAAGCAGGTAAAAAGCCCATTTATCACGTTGTACAAGCGATCTAAGACCGATTTTCCATCGGTGCTAAGCTTCAACAAAAACTCGCTCAACTGTGGTGAGCCTCAGCTTTTTTGCATTTTTCTGGGGACCCAGGACACGCTTCTGTGTCATATTTTCCTATTTTAATAACAATGTACCGAGGTGGCATATGTCACGCCAGATAGTAAAATTACAATTGTTGTTAATTATGTGCAAATCTATGTATGTTGGTTCAGCTGCATCCTTGGAAGTACGAGCAACAAATGAATGTTACACAAAATTATAATTTTAGCAAATTTTCGCTTCCGTCATATTCATAGCCTGCCCACAGTTGTGATGGAAGTGTGATATTTATTGTCCTATGAAGCCCCAACGTTATTGTTGTTTATCGAAACCAGAATTCGCTCAAATGAAGGCATCGTAGACGCTGGTCCGGTTACAAGCCCGGCTGTAGTACCAAGTCCAACGCATGGACCTCAATTATCACGATTTCGAGTAGATATTAGAGCTAGAATTTTTTGATTTTGATCGATAAACAACAATAACGTTGGGGCTTCATCGGACAGTAAATACCACACTTCCATCACAACTGTGGGTAGGCTATGAATATGACGGAAGCGAAAATTTGCTAAAATTATAAATTTTGTGTAAAATTCATTTGTTGCTCGTACCTCCAAGGATGCAGATGAACCAACATAGATTTGCACATAATTAACAACAATTGTATTTTTACTATCTGGCGTGCCATATGTCACCTCGGTACATTGTTATTAAAATAGGAAAATATGACACAGAAGCGTGCCCTGGGTCCCCAGAAAAATGCAAAAAAGCTGAGGCTCACCACAGTTGAGCGAGCTTTTGTCGAAGCTTAGCAGCGATGGAAAATCGGTCTTAGATCGCTTGTACAGCGTGATAAATGGGCTTTTTACCTGCTTTATAGTAAAGCTCTGTGCGCTCTCTATATGGCCGAAAAATACGACGGAAAAATTTTTTTCTGAAATGTACGTGGTTTTGGAAAAATAGCGCGAGCTCTGGTAGTACCAAAACAATGAATATGGTCCTAAATTGGAGCCAAGGCGTTTATAAAACATTTGTGACCAAACGGCACACAAAGAACATGCGAAACAGATCGGCATTTTAATTTCAAGGTGCGGAGATAGGGTCACAATTTTTTACCTTTCAGCCCTCCAGGCTCAGACAGGGTGCTGATATGGGAAAAAATTTTCTTGGCCGTGAGTGTTTTGGACCAAGCCCAGTTACCGTGCCAAGTTTCAATGAGATTGGCGGAGACCCTTTAACATGCGACCAAGCTTAGGCTGCGGTTGCAACAATTCGACATTTTGCAAAAAAAGGAAATTTTTGTGCACAATAATGCGTGCAAATTCGTCTTTTGTCAATTTTAGCGTTTATTTGTTTATTTTTAACATCAGATATGAATTCAGCGCGTCAGAAAACCCCATAGGGTATATAAAAGTTGTCTATTAACCACGTCACACTTGACGCAAGCGCCCGTGCATTACACACTGTGGCGCGTGCGCGTGCGTGCATCACGCTGCGGCTGGTCTTTGCCCTGGTTCAGCTTTATGTTTCGTAATTTATAAGAGTTATTACAATAGTGACCAAGCACAATGTGCAAAGCAACAACACACAAAAATTAATGGCAAACAGCCATCGTTAAAACAATGTTACACGCGGCCGATTTTCGGCTGGGGGTATTAGATTTTTAAACAGCCTGCATAAAAACAGTGTGCAGCTGATCGGCTAATACTGGCTGCATGTAAGCAGCTGCGGGTTTGTGCAATAGCCCAAAAAACGGGCAATCGTCTGCAGATGAACTTTCAAACTTTACAGCCTTAAATGTCCTTTCAGCTAAACGAAGTAAAGCAAACAACATAAAATTTAGCAAAAAAATGCAATTTTTGAGCAAAAATTTTTAGTTTTTCGATCGTAACTTTTTTTTTAACTGATTGGAATTTTCTCCCGTAGGGTGATTTAAAAAGCACTTTTTACGCAGAATTTTATAATTTGGGTCATGTTAGCCAATTTTTTGAGAAAAAAATCACACATGAGCCTATCCATGCTTCTTTTTTGCACCAGTTTGCACGTCTGTGAACAGCAATACCGAACACAACATGCATTTTGGCGAAACGTATTATGTGGCATTTGAGAGTGAAATACTGCCCCAGTAAACGTGCAAAGTCATTTTAGTCAACTTTTAAGCACCGCAAAATTATGAGTCAAAACTTCAAAAAACTGTCAAAGTGTGAAAACTTCGACCTGACTACCTATTCAGTTCAATATCTCGAAATATAGAGGATTGCGGCGGGGGTCGTGTGAGAGTTTTTTCTTAATGAATGTTAGTCCCATCCATCGGTCACATAAAAACAGGGGGTCAGAATTTTTGTGGACAAAAGCTGGCGATCCTACCGTGGCCAGGCTCTTAAATAAAAAAACCCTTTTTTTTAAAACCCCCATATCCAAAAAATCCCCCAAAATATTGGAAACCGCTATTGGAAGAAAACGAGTTAAATAAGTAATTGTATTTTCTAGGCAAAATAAACGGTTTAGACCCCTTTTCGCTTCTAGATCTCATATCAGACCCGCACCGTGGCACCACTACCCGAGTCATCATTAAATCAACCTTTATACCGACTATCTCACAAGACAGAACTACTAAAATATAAAAAAAAAAAAACACAAAAAATATTTTCTTGAAAACAACATACCTAGAATAAACAAAAAAAGGAAAACACAAAAAAAAAAAAAACAACCACACTTTTTTTTACCTCTCCTCTTTTTAAGACCCCGCTCTACCTTCCTCCTTTCACTGACCCACACTCTTACTTTCTTTCCCTCCCTAGTTATCCCTCTCCCGCTCGGTTCCCTTTCTGCTGGCGAGCGCTCCCATCAGCCACCTCCGAGCTCCCCCACACCCACCGGGTTCTTCTCCTCCCTTCCACTCATCATTCGTATGCTCCCTACCCCGTGTGTGTGTGTGTGTGTGTGTGTGTGTGTGTGTGTGTGTGTGTGTGTGTGTGTGTGTGTGTGTGTGTGTGTGTGTGTGTGTGTGTGTGTGTGTGTGTGTGTGTGTGTGTGTGTGTGTGTGTGTGTGTGTGTGTGTGTGTGTGTGTGTGTGTGTGTGTGTGTGTGTGTGTGTGTGTGTGTGTGTGTGTGTGTGTGTGTGTGTGTGTGTGTGTGTGTGTGTCAAGCAGTAACATTCAGATGACATTCAGGCCAGTTCCTCGGGTTGTGTGCGTGCGTGGCGTGCGTGCGTGACGTGGCGTGCGTGCGTGGCGTGGCGTGCGTGGCGTGGCGTGCGTGGCGTGCGTGCGTGGCGTGCGTGCGTATCGTGCGTGCGTGGCGTACGTGCGTGGCGTGCGTGCGTGGCGTGCGTGCGTGGCGGCGTGCGCGCGCGTGCGTATTGCCTGTTAAAATTACAGGCCAGTTCCTCGGCAGTTCCTTTCTGCTTGGCACCGAATCTGGCTGGCCGTGGGCAATGGCGTGTTTGTCCGTGCCTAGTGCTCTCATCAGTCTTCCGATTTTTTTCTGGATACCGGAAAGTCCACGATACATTCATTTGTGCACGGATGCGTCGATTGATAAAATCAAGAACTCCGTTATGTTCTATCAGGTACACATACAGGGTGACAAAGGTAGGAACACAACCCTTTTGGAGGACTTGCTCTCCAGGTTGGGCAAGCTGGTTGACGTGAGTAGCATATCAGTCGAACGCGAAGTTTCCATAGTTTTTGTGTTGAAATATCATGGAATCAAATATCACCAAGCTGGATCTCTGGGCCAGACAATAAAGGTATGCGACAACATGATTGTGGTTCTGATGATGACTGACGAACAAAAAGTCACAGATTTTCATTGTCGAGCCCATAACTCCAGTTTGGTGATGATTAATACCATGATAGGATATTTTAACACAAAAACTATGGATGTTTTGCGTTCAACTGATGTGCTGCCATGTCAACCTGCTTACTCAACTCAGAGGGCGAGTTCTCCAAAACGGTTGAGTTCCTATTTTGGTCAACCTATACAGTTTACATGTTTGTTGCAGGGCGTGTCTAACATTGCGAAAGAAGCTCTTGTGAGTCTGTGTATTACACTCAATTGTTCCCAGGGTGCCGACCAGGTCGACGAAGTGATCGCAGAAATGGAACGAGAGAAACAGGCGTACGCAACAGACGTCACGTGGCTGAAACTATGGCAAGACAGGGCTTACAGACGAGCCACAACGCTGGTGTTGTTGACAAGTTGGTTTTCGGTTTTAATTTACTTACAGTATGTTGAAACTCAACAGCTATGCATAGCAATTCGTCGCAACTGACTATCGTGGTTCCAGGCGTCTCGCGTGCCCTGACCGGTCATTTGATGCTGGCAGTGCACTCGAATGCCATGCTACAAGCGTTCGGAATGACCAGCTATCAAGCACAGAAATGGGTCCTGATCATCGTTGTGGCCGAAGTTAGTTGGGCGACCTTTCGATATTCCGTACATTTTCTATGTTGAATTTGGTTGTTTGTGTTTGTTATTGCAGATAATTTGCATCATGCCGGGTCCGTACATAATCGAATTCTGTGGCCGGCGGCGGACCGCGATATTTGGTTTCTCATTTTGCGTGCTGGCAAATGTGAGCATAGTCATCGTTGACTACACTCGGGTATGTGCAATTTCGAAGCGACTTTTGAAATACAGATTACACCAATGCTACCTATGCACCTACGTCTTTATTTTCAGCCGTTCACCGGTGCACCAATTACGGTCGCTGTCGCCATTTTTGGCAACTTGACTGCAAACGCCATTTCAACCAATGCAATTACCACGTTGCAAGGTTGCGTCATTTGAAGAGCAGTCCTCGTCACTTTTTATGAGCCGGTTCCATTGACACTTTTTGCCTATTTTGTAGTCGCTTAGTGTTTGGAATCTTGCCCACCAATAGCTGAAAGATTGAATAAGGGAAGCAGGGATAACCAAGTTGTTCGATTTACAGCCGAGCTCGTGCCGCAGGGTGCCCGTGCCAAAGTGCTGTCACTCGGACAGTTGCTGTTTGGGATGTTGGTATCGGTCGGCATATACATCCATCCAGTAAGTATGCTATTGGTCAGCGGGGCTCTGTGATATCTCGTGTTTTTTCGTTTCTTTCTCGTTCTCGAATTTCCTTTCTCGTTCAGGTTCTGGCCGCCAGCGCTCGTGTGTCGACGTCGCTAATCATTTTGTCCATTTCGAACTCAATCATGCTGTTCTGTATGTGGCGCGTTCTGCCCGAAACCGCCAATCGAAGTTTCGTCGATATTTTTGACGCCAAACGTGATCAATAGTGATCTGTACCGAATTGTTGCAGTTTGGTTTCAGCCAGTCTACCACCTGGTTGTTGCTGTTGTATTTTTTGAAAGCATGTTTTGGGATTCTCGATTGGAGTGTCTATTTTCATGTTGTGTGCTTCGGTAGGTGTAAGAAACGTGAAACAGTCCATATATATAATCAAAAGCAAACACAAAGGCATCGTTTGCCATCAAATGTTTTTTATGAAGAATAAGCATTCGTAGATTTTCAAGGATTTCGGATTTCAAACGAGCTATGTATGTACATGTAAGACTTCCAGCTCATGTACGCAGATGCATTACGTTCCATTCCAGCAAACACGTGAATCAGGGTGACACAACAAAACTTGAAACTTTTTTTGATGACGTTGGACCTTGGCGTTTGTTACGCACTAGGTGACGTATTGTATCGCATTCCAAACTGTTGTTTATCAATATAGTTTCGTGTGTTAAATTTTGGTTAAAATTGAAGTGTTTTGACAGACGCGCCACTCACGGTTTTGCTAAGTGTGCTGAGCAAAACACAAGACCACGTGCGCTTTTTTTCGAGCAAGAGGAAGCGCAGGTCATCTGGATTTAATCACAGCTCATCCGCATGTCATGCACAAAAATCTTGGGTATAAATCACTCTTTCCTGAATCGTGATCCAATTCGCCGTGATTACGTGGATCATAACATTCATAATATTTCAGCGTGCATAACGTTATCATCATAAATAACACTCAAGAAATCGGCCAGTCAAGTTTTTAAACCACTGAGACTACTCACAAAACAGTAAAACTTGACCGGTCAGATCGAATTTAAAACAGCGTCGGACCACCACGTTGTTTTTGGTCACGTTTAGATCGTCCTATTTCCCAGAATTTGCACATTCATTCGTCCGAATGTTTTTGGGACACCCACTGTTGTTTCATGACTTGCTTTATACCAGTCACTTTGCAATTGAAACATCAATTTAAGTTTAAAAAATATATATGCATAAAATGCAAAAAAATGAAAAAGTGGCTCTCGGTTTTGTAATATTTTTAATCTTTTTCAGCTGAAAAAAGCGCTCCGCGCGCGTCCGCCTTAAAGGGCTCGGGACACAACCGAAGGAAGGACTGCAGAGCGCAGTGTTATACATCGCTGGAAAGCACTGTGACAGCATATGTCACGCACAAATGTTAGGCTCCTTAGAGATTCGCTATCTCTTGGTAGAGCGACTTTTCGTTCCAGAAGAAAGTGAATTTTTCACAACTTGAACACAACAACGAAAATGTAATAGAAAAATAGAGCATTTTCGAAAGTACCAGAAAATAAGGTTTTTAAATTTGGAAACGCTTAGATAACGGCGTGACAGGCCGAAAAAGCCCTAAAAATTGCCACTAAACTGCATAGTTGTGGTCATTGACGGAAATGTGATGTAAATAAGCCACGTATTGCATTGCATTGGAAACGAGAAAGTCAGATAAACGCGCAGTCCAACAATCTAGACGAGTTTCAAGACTTCAAGCACCATGGTCCAGCGGCTGTAGCCATGCCAGTCTGAATAAGATATTTGGCTATACGTCATTACTGTTAAAGATTATTGCACATTTGATAGCATCAAACGATGTAGCTTCAACGTAGCTATCGAACGATATATAACATGCCCATACTATCTCTTACTATGGACAAGAAACGGTCAAAATTCCGAAATCGCACACGGTGACGTGACGGTTCATTCCAGAATCGTCAAAAAAAGCATTTTTTTAACCTCTGCCCTTAAAGGGGAAATTGCACATTCCTAATCGCCTTTCAAACTATACAAGTGTTTAGACAGCAATGTGGGCATCACAAAAGTTAAATCACTTGGTATACACTGTCAAACATGTACCGAGGAAATTCCGTTTAAGACAAGCCACTGGGAACAAAATTCGGCGCGGACCGGCCGAATTTCTACCTGCGCATTCAGGCAAATTGCCTGATCAAAAAGCTCTCAAGGCGATGGAATGTTTCGCAAGATTTTTGAAACTCACTAACTATAGAATTTCGCTTTTCTTTATATTTCGAATTTCAACGAATTGTTCCAGCGTGTCTGCTAAATGTTTCATACTCTGCTTGTCACGCTGGAACAATTCGTCGAATTTCGAAATATAAAGAAAAGCGAAATTCTATAGTTAGTGAGTTTCAAGAATCATGCGAAACCTTCTATCACCTTGACAGCTTTTTGATCAGGCAGTTTGCCTGAATGCGCAGGTAGAAATTCGGCCGGTCCGCGCCGAATTTTCTTCCCGATTGTTTCCTTCAAACTGCTTTTCCTGGGTACATGTTTGAGAGTTTGTACCAAGTGATTTGACTTTCGTGATGCCCACACGACTGTCTAAGCACCTATGGAGTTTGAAAGGCGATTAGGAATGCGCAATTTCCCCTTTAAGCCTAAGAATTTATTGGGGCTTGTTATATATCATTCGAAAGCTACTCCCGAGATACACTGTTTGGTGCTATCACATTTACAATAGCTGTTAACAATAAGCATTTATAGCTGAATATCAGATTCAGGTTAGTATGGCTACCCCGAGAGATCTGTAGACCTTTGGGTCTTCGGACCTTGATAGGTTGTTAAACCAGACGTTTCTCTCATTTTTTTGTTTCGAATCCGATACAATCTGTGGCCTTTATGTGTCACAATTCTGGCGATGAATGCAACCACCTAAATTAGCGGCAATTTAATGTATTTTTAGGCCTGTCACGGAGCTAGCCATGAGTTAAAAAATTTAAAAACCTTATTTTCTGGTACTTTCGACGATGCTCTATTTCCCCATTGTATTCTTATTTCAGCAGCGCTAAGCGTGGGCTCAAAATTTAAGGACAAACTTGTGTTCTCGAAAAATAAGGCCGATTTTTGGAACGTTTCGCACCCTCACCGTGTGAAGCAATGCTTTGAGCGACTGAAGTTGTGATGGTAAGCTATTCAGAGGCTGTTGTAATCCTATCCACGTGTTACTTGACCTTCAACTCATTTGGGGTTTCTGCACCAGTCGTTCCAATTTGTGCAAAAATTCACTTTTTTCTGGAACGAAAAGTCGCTCTACCAAGAGATAGCGAATCTCCAAGGAGCTTAAAATTTGTGCGTGACATAGGCTGTCGGAAGGCTTTCCAACGGTATGTAACAATATGTCCTGCTATCCTTCCTTCGGTTATGTCCCGAGCCCTTTAAGTACCAAGCGCGCACCCTGCATTTTGTAATATTCTTTAATCTTTCAATATGAAAAAATCAAAGCTCCTATGCAAAACACAGCGATTACAAAAATATTTTTTCAGCTGAAAAACTATTAAAGTACAACGTTGAAGGAGAAAATACTGTAGGTGCAACACGTTTCCCGATCTGCACCCACGACCGAAATCCAGCATCCTCAAAATAGGACGAGCCAGTGTAAACAACGAGTTAATATGATTATGTGCCCTCATGGTTGCGGTTAACCGGTTCTTCCCGGATTACACGCTGGGCTTTGCGCGCGGGCTTAAAAAAATTTGTCCAACACAAGGGTGCTTCAGCTGATAGACAAACATGAGTACGTTGTCTATTTCCAGCTGTCCACTGGTGAATCGGTTGTATAAGCGAACTGTTTGTATATAATTGCAGGTATAAGTTCAATGTTTTTTGTCAACCAATATTTCAAACTGCAGCCTGAACTTGCAATTTACAAATTTGTATAATCTAAAGAGAAAGGCACAAAATAGCCATGCCCTAGCACACCCAACGCGAACACACACGCACAGCTGCAAATACGAAACCAACGTTGGATTATAGACAACCCTGTCTGTACCTGTAACGTCGTGAAGCCAGAAAAATGTTTCGGTTATGCCCCGGCCACGGCCCTGTCGGTGCGCCCATCTGGAGCAGGGCCGGTCCCTCGGACATAGATTATTTTTCATGGCCCGGCCCTGACCTACATGGGCGCGCCCTTACTGCGACTGAAAAAAGTGAATAACGTTTGCACATAATATTTTATTGCACGAACGAACGAAGGTCTGAAAGCGAGATGGTCCAAATCCACAAAATGGAAGTTTCCCAAGGTGAACAGCAACAGGAGCAGCCATCTTTCCTGCGAACAACTATATCAGCGGTCAAACAGTCATGGTTCTGGAGAATGACGTTGGTAACGCTCGTGGCTGGTGGCATCAGCCGTTTTCAGGTTGTTAGAATTCTTCAAAATTGTTGGACTATTCGAAACCTGGTCTGCATTCAATTTTAAAAGAATGATCAACAGATTTCTGCTTCATTCTCCAGATCTACCAAATGAGTCTATTGAACAACATGAGCGCAACGATGAAACATTGGTTTGCGAACGATTTGGGCCACAGTGAAACATCAGTGAACACGTGGATTTGGCCGGTGATGACCAGCAGCGTGATTTTTGCGCGCGGAATCGGTAAAGTGTGTTGACCCGTTTCACAACTTCAATGTTTATCTGTTTGGTTTCGCACGTAAGTGATATCGAAAGCACTTCAAGGCAGTGCCTGTACGACCATAGCCGATCATCTTGGTCGACGTAAGAGCTTCATTGTCAGCAGCCTGTTGATGCTGACCGCTGGATCGTTGATGTTCGTGTCGAAATGGCTGCACTCGTTGGTGTCGTTGATTATTGGTTAGTTCTCGTGACTCTTAAAGGGGCCGCGACATCATTATTTTTCACGATGCACCGCCTGATTTTATGTCAGAAATTGAAAGACGACATCCGAAGGAACATGTCTTACAAAGACAACAACATTGACCCGCGCTGTTTTCAGCATGAAAATCACCCCCGAACATCGAATGTCAGGAACAAAAGTCAGTTTGCTGTAGTCGCTCGGCTGCTTGAAAATCAGGCATCGAGCTCAAAAAATTATGATATGGACTCGGTGCTTATGTAATATCTGCGAAACATTTTTCCGGCAACCAGCTCCAAGCACCTGTCGACGTTGCAATTTCTGTGGCAGCTGAAATGTTTCGCAAATATTACATAAGCGCCGAGTCCATATCATAATTTTTTGAGCTCGATGTCTAATCTTCAAGCGGCCGAGCGACTACAGCAAACTGACTTTTGTTCCTGACATTCGACGTTCGGGGGTGATTTTCATGCGGAAAACAGCGCGGGTCAATGTTGTTGTCTTTGTAAGACATGTTCCTTCGGATGCCGTCTTTCAATTTCTGACATAAAATCAGCCGGTGTATCGTGAAAAATAATAATGTCGCGCCCCCTTTAAGCCCCAACCATACTTCGTTCTCTGAGAGAAAAGAGAACAAATTCTCGCGTGCTAGTTGGCTGCCAACCGCGCGACAGCTAATCAGCGCTTGAGAATTTGATCTCTGTTCTCTCAGAGAACGAAGTTTTGTTAGGGCTATTTCCTATTTCGAAAGTAGCTGCTTCAAGGCACATTCCTGGCTGGTGCACGTATGTATGTCGGAGATGACACGGTGGCTTCCATTCCGGTAGTACGGTATACAGTATGTAGCTTACATTCCAAAGCGACATACATTATGCTGCACATGGCTGCCTTTGGTGCCCGAGAAAAAATTTTATGTTGTGGTATTTCAACAAGATTAGTCTAGAAAGATAAATGAAGCTTGCGCGCATGGGACCTATCATGACCCCATGGGCGATCCTCAGATGCGATTGCCAGCAAGATATACTGTATGTGTGATTGACAATTTTGAAAAAACTTCCCGCCCAAGCTACAGGGTCCAGACGTTACACTGACGCTATAAACGTTAACACCGCACGAATTTTCGTACCGGGCGGATACGAAGGTGCCATCGCCGATTTCATTTTCAGAGTCAAATTTTCGAAACGGGGTAAACAAGAGTTTGGTGTAAAAGTTCAACATAAAGCTCGGTCGGTAACGGAACTTTCTTACATCGAGATTTCGGCTTTTCACACTTTAGTCGTTGCAATGATTTTTTTTGTATGAGAAGAATGCTCACGGAGTAAAATCTTGTCGAGAAGCTGGTTTACCAGTAACGTTATATAGTTGGCCCTCTCTATAGAGAACCTCCATAGCGAATTCTCTATATAATGAACGATTTTCTTTCCCCAAATTTACGTACCGTTAACATCCATTCTGTGCAGTGAATATTCTTTCAGTATACAAAAATGCGTGTTCCGATCGATTACTAGGTATAGGCAATCCGCCAGCTCATGGCACTCAACACGCACAGGCTGCACGCTACATTACTGCCGTCAATGAATGCATCTATTCTCTGCAGTTATCCGTTGAAACATCCCTAAATTTTGCAACAGTGCAGAAAAGTGTCATGTCAAGCAGCTAATTAAAACCAAGTAAATTATAAAGCGGCCATCAAAGTACAACACTCGTTCAAAGTGTACATTTTGTTTAGAAAATGGCGTGTGTTGCTGGATGCGCTGTGTGTACAAAAAGTGCCATGAGCCGATGGGTTGTCTATACATATGGAGGGAAGACCCTTTTCGTATAGTCCAGCCACAAACTCACGAGACGACTTATTTTGATGTTGACTTGAACGGATCCAATAATATTCCAGTTCCACGTATTTCGGAAATGAATGAAAGAGAAACGCATGTATTTTTTGAAAACACATTCTCCACCTCGTTACGTAAATTCCCTTTTGACTCCCAAAACATTTGTGTGTTGAACGACGTTGCTGTTCGCGTAAGCACGCAACAAATTGAAGTCAGCCAGCTGGAACTTGTCATCATGTCTCTCGGCCCAATCTCTTTCTTTTAACCCGTGTAACCGGCGCATTTTTGAATCTGGCCAAGCGAGCTTTAAAAAGAGTCGTCTCATGAGCACGTGCGGCTGGACTATACGCGAGAAGCATGATTGTGTTGGCGCCGATTTCTGGAGTTGGGCTTGTGTACGTTTTATACTATGACATGGACTTTTTGAATGAAAAGTGTGCTTCCTGTTGCAAAAGTTGGTTTCTAGGGCTGTTTCTTGCACAAGCCTTTGCATCAGGTGCAGTGGATTGCCTGAACACAGACTTTCCGCCTGTCACAGGTCGATTTCTACTCGGTTGGACGATCGGGTTCGCTTCCCAAGTGTGCAGCCTGATGTTAATCGAGGCATCACCCACCAGATGGCGTGGATTCTTCAGCGCAATATCCGTGCAATACCTTCAGACAGGCAACGTAGTCGGTACGTGCATACCTTCGTTTAGTAAGGGCTGCCTTCACAAAGCATGAGCGATTTTGGAAATTTGCGAACCACGCATCAGTATCAGCATCAAATTTGCCATAACCAGTATATCACCGACCTATACATGTACGTGCGACCCATAGTCGCCACACGACCAGCGCGTGCAAAGTTGTGCTCCAGTCTCACACACAGTGCAATGCTAGGCTGCAGGTTCGTAAGTTGTGCTGGTTGTTTACTTTACAAACGTTAAAAATGTTGAAAATGTGTCGACTGGTGTGTGTGTGTGTGTGTGTGTGTGTGTGTGTGTGTGTGTGTGTGTGTGTGTGTGTGTGTGTGTGTGTGTGTGTGTGTGTGTGTGTGTGTGTGTGTGTGTGTGTGTGTGTGTGTGTGTGTGTGTGTGTGTGTGTGTGTGTGTGTGTGTGTGTGTGTGTGTGTGTGTGTGTGTGTGTGTGTGTGTGTGTGTGTGTGTGTGTGTGTGTGTGTGTGTGTGTGTGTGTGTGTGTGTGTGTGTGTGTGTGTGTGTGTGTGTGTGTGTGTGTGTGTGTGTGTGTGTGTGTGTGCGTGTGCGCGTGTGCGTGTGTGCGTGTGTGCGTGTGTGCGTGTGTGCGTGTGTGCGTGTGTGTGTGTGTGTGTGTGTGTGTGTGTGTGTGTGTGTGTGTGTGTGTGTGTGTGTGTGTGTGTGTGTGTGTGTGTGTGTGTGTGTGTGTGTGTGTGTGTGTGTGTGTGTCGGTCAGGACATTGATATTCGCTGATGGATTTCAGGCCAGTTGCTCGGCAGTTCCTTCCTGCTGGGCACCGAGTCTGGCTGGCCGTGGGCGATGGCGTGTGTGACCGTGCCTTGGGCTTTCATCAGTCTGCCAATTTTCATCTGGATCCCGGACAGTCCACGATACTGTCATATGTGCACGGATGCATCGGTTGACAAAATCAACAGTGCCGTTAAGTTTTACCAGGTAGTGTGTCGTCTTCTCCACTCATCGCAATGCACTCTCAGAGCCACTCGCACCGCTAACGCACACTTCACTTATCGGTTTGATGACAAAAATGTGAAGCGTTCGGCGAGCATTTATAGTCATACTTCCAACTTACCAGGGTGCCGACCAGGTCGACGAAGTGATCGCAGAAATGGAGCGAGAGAAACAGACGCACGCAACACAGGTCACCTGGCCGACGTTGTGGCAGGACAAGGCATACAGACGAGCCACGGCATTGGCGCTGTTGACAAGTTGGTGTTTTCGGCTTGTTCATGCGTAAGTCAAGCTGAGCAAGTGTTCTGATTATCCAAACAATTCAATTTCCAGGTGCCTCGCGTGCCCTGACCGGTCATATGATTCTGATTGTGCACTCGAATCCCATGCTGCAAGCTTTCGGAATGTTGACCGATCAAGCCCAAAAATGGGCGGTAATCATTGTCGTGGCCGAAGTTCGTTGAATGATGTTTCACTGCATCCAGCGTATCCTGCTAGATCTAAATTTTATACGGAGATGTGCATTTTAGTAGCCTGATTTCGCAGACGGGATCTTCGGTGCGCGGTTTCATCGTTCGTTAGTGCTTTCGAGGCCATGCGATCCCAAAACGACACACGAGCTTTCTGCACTCCACGTTCAATACAGTTGTGTCACGCCATTTCAGGTAATTTGCAGTCTTCCTGGTCCATACATCATCGAATTCTTCGGCCGGCGGCGCACCGCGATTTTCGGTTACTCCTTTTGCATGTTGGCAAACCTGACCATAATTATCGTGGACTACACTCGGGTATGACCGGAACTAAACAGTTGTTTGTTGCCGGTTTCTCCTCGGCGTTGGCGTGGTATGCCATGCCGCGACCATACCGATGGTATCGTTGTTTTTTTTTAGCTATCCGTTGGTGCATCAGTTGTGGTCGTTGCTGCCATTTTCGTCAACTTAACGGCAAACGCCATTGCTGCCAATGCAATTACTACCTTGCAAGGTTGGATCATTAAAAATAGACACATCAGTGATTGATTGACACATTTTATGATTTTTTTAGTTTTATTCATTTTCTGATAGAAAAGTCGTGTGTTGTGAAAAAGAGAGCTGGTGGCAAGTACTGACCAAGTTGTTTCGATTTACAGCCGAACTCGTGCCACAGGGTGCCCGCGCCAAAGTGCTGTCCCTCGGACAACTGCTGCTGGACACGTTAGCATCGGCCGGGCTATACATCCATCCGGTGAGTGCAACACTGGTCCATTGGTCACATGCTGACAAACATGTGGATGCAGTGTGCGGTGCGAATGCAGTCACCGTGTCCTGTCTCTTACTTCCGTTGCTCTCAATATGATTAACTTGGGTCTTTATCCACATCATATTAACCGAGCTCTTCGCTTTTAAATATTGAATCGAGTGGTATGCGCCAAATGGGATTGTGTTTATGTAGGTACGTCGTCAAGTCAGATCGTCAAGACCGGACTGTAAAATGTCGTCAGCTTCGATATTAAACCAGTGGCCCCAGGCACCGGTCAGCACCGCTAATAACTACAATTACATTATTCTAAAAAATTCTAATGCAGATTCTGGCCGCCAACGCTCGTGTGTCGACATCACTGATCATTGTGTCCATCGCAAACTCAATAATCGTGTTTTGTTTGTGGCGTTTTATGCCCGAAACCGCCAATCGCAGTTTTGTCGACATTTTTGATGCGAAACGTGATACAGAGTGACTGAGCGTATGACAAACTACTGTAATCAAATTGATCACTTTTACCAACTTTATGACTGCGGCTATTTCTCATGGAAGATGTGCGTGCTCAATCTCACGCAAACGGTGGTGGAAATGGAAAGAGCATGGGAATGGCGTCTGTTTGACAGCCATCTCTGCAAATTCTGTCGTCAAAAACATCACAATCCAAAGAGCATCTACTTTCTCGCGAAAGGTGACTGCGCAGAACTTCGTCCCGCCGGTGGCTTCCACGTTCGTCCCGCAACCGGATGAACAGGATATTTTTCTGTTTTGATGGTTAAAAATTTTTTCTTCTCTTTATATTGATCTTAACTTCATCGATCTTCAGTTGTTGTTCAAATTTTATGCGCAACTCATGCAGACCTTTTATTGGTATCTCATCAGTTGAGCAACCGTTTTTTCTTTCATGCTGTAATCTCTGCCCTGATAATGATGTTATAATGCTGATAAAATGGGAAATGCGGCAGGATTGGAAAGATCAGTAAACAATGCAAATGTTAACCTGTTACGATTCATGCAGTGCCACTTCAACAATGAGCAACTGCGCACATGAACACGCAAGTTTGACCAGCGTAAAACTTTTTTGAACCCCACCTAATGCACAACGTTTACGCTGGTCAAAATTAGTGCTCCGCTCCGACTCTCCGCAAAGCCACACGCAAGTTTTCGCGCCGTGGCAATCGCCCAAGGTCATGTTGTGTGCTCCGGTTCAAACCGGAATGACGTCAAGTCAAATCAGTCTGAGTGTCCCATAGCAACGAGACAGGGACGGCGCTTGCGAAATGTTTCGTCCGTTAGCAACCGACGTAAACCAGGAGTTGGGCGTCTCTGTGTGTCCCTGTTTTGCAAGAAAAGCCACAAAAATGACGACATCACATGACTGGCCATGAGCTGATCAAGGTTTCACAAGGTCTTGCATCACCCTGTCGAATTTGTATATAAACTTTTGCTGTTTGACATAAAACTTCGTTTTCTACCTCGCATCTTTGAAAACGACTCAAAATTATGGGCACAATTCTCACAAAGCTTCCAAACCTCTCGGTTCGCTCCGGCCTTTTATTATGCGGCGGTCTTGCAGCAACCTGGCTCTTATATCGATACGTGAAACATCACCAAGAACACGCGGCACTGCAGGCAGCTGCTGTACAGGGAAGTGTGACTGACCAATTCGACCGAGTCAAAAAGGCATTCCAGTTAGTCTTGAATCAATTTTTGTTATTATTTTCTGTTAAGAAAAGTGAAAACAACGATTTTCTTCAGGCAGAACTTCGCCGACGGTTGGGAAAGTCATGGCGCCGCGCTGGCCGTCTTCCATAATGGGACGTTGGTGGTGGATTTATGGGGCGGATATGCGGACTACGAGGCACATCGACCTTGGACGAGGGAAACCATGAGCACACTGTTCTCGACATCGAAGGTGAGGAAGGGACTGACTCGCAGTTGTGTTTGACAAAACATTCCCTGACGTTTCAGGCCCGGAAGTTCAGGCCCGACCTATTCAGGCCCAGTTTTTCAGGCCCGGCCGATTCAGGCCCAGCATGTTTGACCCATTTATAGGCTTAGGCTCTAGCCGGGCCTGAACCTGTGCAATATTGATAAAAGGACCGCGGGGAGAGTGTTTATGCTGCAGCATGTCGTGAATGTGCACGCTACATCCGCTTGGTCCGTCATTTTTCTCTGGACCGCATCTTATAATTGAGCTGGCACACACATTTCGAATAAACAACCTACAGTAAATACGCTTGTCAAAACCTGCGATTCAACATTCTGAATGAAACACGATTTGAACAAAACGTTGACAAACTCCGCCTTCATCCTCATTCGCCAAACGTTGACGTCGACCATTGACCCCAAAATAACTGTAATTTCTTGCAGTTGTTCTGCGCACTATCCGTAGCTGTGCTGGTCGATCGTGGTCTACTCGACTATGACGAGCGTGTGTGCACCTACTGGCCGGAATTTGCTCAAAACGGAAAGCAGGATATCACCGTGTGCGATATGATCAGTCATATGGTAAGGGGGATAAGTTGCCGATGAAAATCTTGGGCTGACATCAAACACGGTAATTGGGGATCGGCTTGAATCTGCTGTACAGTGGTCGCGTCATAATTTTCGATAAAGTCACACTTTACGAAGGTGCAGATCGATCCCCATAGTCCGATGAGCCAGCTTGAGACTCCATCCTTATTTTTTCTCAACAAATCACGAGAATTCGGAGCAAAACATGCCTGAATAATCAGGGTGGCCTAGCAATTATGGACGAAGACATCACATATGAGGATGTTAGCGATTGGCGACGCATGAGTGCCATAATTGAGCGACAAACGCCGAATTGGGAGTGCGACAGGGCACAGTTCGGATATCACGCACTCACCATCGGTCGGTGCGAAAAATCCTTCGTTCGTCGATATTTTTATTTCCTGAAATTCCAAATTCACCTGAAAAATCTAAAAGTATCCACAGGTTGGCTGGCCGATCAACTGGTTCGGCGCGTCGACCCCAAACAGCGCTCAATTGGACAGTTTGTCAAGGAGGAGCTGTGCGCGCCCTTCAGTTAGTGTACCATGCTTCAAAAACACCAATTTGTCAATAAAAATGAGGCGTCTCACCAGAAAAGCCAAGTTTCGAAGCGATGATGGCATAACTTGGCGATCAGTGCAGACCAGTATCAGTGCAAATCGTTCACTATTTCTTTTTACCGTACCGACCACCGAGCGGTTCTCATCACACATGAGACCGAATTAAAACGAACCGTAGTCAAATCGCCCAAAATATGCGCGAAAGCGCTCCTTCCAACGCAACGTCCCTTGACGATTCAGGCGCGGACGTGGTGCACATCGGTCTCGACCCAGACCTTGACCAGCATGTCACGCGCGTGTCACTGTGCCATTGGAGACATCAGATACCGCATATGTGGCAGAATCTGGGATACGCCAAGTACGCACTCACGTATTTGACCGGAGCGAATGAGGACATGAAAAGGGTGTATTCGAATCCAAGATTTATTTGCGATGGAATACCTCAGGTTTGCTTTCGGTTGTTTGTGTAGTTCACAAATGGTAACTGATGGATGACCTGGTGCACCGTTATGGTTCGTGAGAATGAACTCAATATTTGGAAACAACTTCTGAAATGGCGGTGTCAAACTTGGATCGATTTTGTCTCATTCACCACGTGGCCTCTTATTGGACTGGACACAGTGTGAGATTTATTGATGACACCATTTTGACCAGCACGAAAGACGTCTGACAGACAGCTGACAAAAGGTTTTCGCTGGCGGTCCGTGGCAACGAAAAAACTCGTGAAATATCGTTGATGTACAAAGTCTTCTAATGAAACATCTGCCAGCCGCTTCATGCCCTTTCTACCACAGGGTCGCTACGCATTCAATAATCCGTCCATACGTCGTGTTGAGATTCCATCAGTCAACGGAATCAGCACAGCGCGTGGCCTGGGCGCACCCCTGAACGCGGTGTTGCAGGGAAAATTGCTGTCAGGGGCCACCCTGGACCGGATAAGTGATCCGATACTAACGGACACCGTTGATTGTTTGGCCGGAGAGACGGTAGATGTCGGACACGGATTTGTGTACACGAAGAGCAAAAAGGTTGGATATGGTCTGGAATCGATTATCCCGGTTTTTTTATAATATAAGAAGGAATCTAACTTGTGATTGTAATGGACTTTATTGGTGGATCGGGGGTTGGATTTCAAACTTTTGTTTCCGGATATTTCGTGGTTTATAGCACACTTGTCAAATTTGACTGGCGTGAAGTTGTCCCACGACAAAAAATAATGAAAATACCGTTTGAAACGCTGATATAATCCTCGGATCTGTTTGATGAGCCACCGATGGGCATGATAACACAGCTGGCCTATTAACCATGCATTTTCGAGGAATAGTCGCATTTTTGAGTTCCAACCCTTCTTTACACGAGCCGCTGCATCCGAGATATGTAAATCTCTTTATTCTAAAAAAACGTGATCTTCAGAACGATACATGGCTGATTGGACACCCGGGCCACGGAGGTCAAAATTGTAAAATGGACCGTGCAAACAATCTAGTCATCGCCTACATCACCAACGAATGCAAACCAAGTTTATCCCGCGATTTCACGCGCACATTCCGCAGATTAGAGAATGCTGTGTATGACTGCATTTGATATTATTTTTTGACAACATTGTTGATTTATTACTTTTCGACTTGATTGCTGCTTTGATTACACTGTCTTGGCATTTGATCACTCTGTTTTATTTATGCAATATTATTGTTTTGATATTTATCTAGATTAATTTATTTATTTAGAATGACAGTATGTTGTGATATTGGTCGCACAATGACTTTATAAGAATTGGTCAAATTTTTTTCCTGAATCGTGAAGCAGGATAGTGACGGGGCAATGACGTTGCGTTGCGCAATCACACACAAAGAATGCAGTAAAGAGAATGTTTCAGACCTGTGGCAACGTGGTTGATCTGCTAGATTATTTTCAGCTGAAAATGTTTTCTGAGAATCACAAATAGCACAGTAGTTAAGAGTGAGTGAACGTGAAAATCAGGATTGATTTGATGAATTCTTATATGGTCATTGTGCGACCAATATCTTGGTATGACACAGTATGATGTATTTTTATTATTTTTATCTGTGATGTATTTGATCGATTAAAACTTGTTTATGAATGATAGTAAAATTACCGCAAGGTTTTATACAAAGATGAAGCCGGAAAAAAGAAATGATTTATCGCAAGAATAGTTTGAAACGCTGCCCAAAGAATAAAAAACAATAAAACTTGGAAATAATGAAACACACAACTGTGACACTTTTGTTTTATAAACATTTGAACGACAAAAGTTGGCATTTGAAATGCGAAAAAAATATTGAAACGCTCAATAGCAAGAAATATGATTATAAAAATTGTAACAATCGTTTAAGTACTGAATGAAAAACTAAAAAAAACAAAAAGCGGCATCATTATGCAGAAGAATAAGAACCGAGCGCCACAAAACATTTCGAATTTCATCATGTTTATATTTATATTTACAGGATAACAAAAAAGGCTCGATGCGAGAATCGGGCAATCTCTTGCCAGTACCCTTTTCTACTCCACATAATCCCCTGCCTCAGCTTCATCCGCCGGTTTCAACTGTTTCAACGCAGCGCACAGCTTGACAGCCGGTCCCAATTTGAGTCCCATCGACCTCAACAAGTGATCATCAGTCAACAACATGAGTGCGCTGCCGTCTATTTCCTGTTGCCTGAACATGTCTGCCGTGGGCGCCACTGCACCGCCAAGCGACTGTACCCACGCGCATACGTCATCCACCTGCAATACATAGGAGTGTGGCTGGTTACGCGACTGAATTTGAGCTCTCACAGGTCACTTCATGCTTTGTTTGTGTTCTCTTTGACCGTCATAAAATCGACTTTGCTTGTTCACAACGGTTTTGGTTGATATAGGTTGGTTTTGAAAATGTGTACGAAACACTGTGATGTGAGCCATTGGCGCGCACAAAGGCTGCACCGTGAATTTGAAAATTTCGAAATTTCGCTCACGCCCTAATTGGGATGATTTTGAAACTGCAGAATTCAGTGCACTGCAGTGTAGTTCCTGAGGGGGGGAGGAGGCCCCCCCGGGTACGCTATCTCCCCCTCGGGTGGTACACTATCCCCCTATCTCCCCCTCCGGGTACACTATCTCCCCCAATTTTTGCCTAAAATGGCTATTTTTAGGCCTAAAATAGGCATTTTTAGGCCTAAAATGTGTGATTTTCAGGTCAATGTTCTCAAAAGTTGCCAAAATACCCTTTTTACGAAGAATTTTTCAAAAAGGGGCAAAAATATGTCAAATTTTCTCCCTCAAAAAGTGACTTTTTCCCGAATTTGGGACTTCCCCCCAGTGGTGTCGTTGGGGGGGGGGGGGTTTGGGGGGTTACCCCCCTGGTATGGGGTATGGGAAATCGGCCGGGGGTATGGGGTATGGGAAATTTTTCACTTTTGGAAC
This sequence comes from Rhynchonema sp. JSB1_4, assembly GCA_030248065.1. Lineage (NCBI taxonomy): Eukaryota > Metazoa > Nematoda > Chromadorea > Monhysterida > Xyalidae > Rhynchonema > Rhynchonema sp. JSB1_4. Next base: position 21,698 of record JASAMV010002024.1, read on the forward strand.
AAGCACCCCTAAGAAATGACTTTTTGACCCCGAGAAGTACCAAAATTGGCCATTTTTCGTCCAAAAATGTCAAAAATCGCTTACTACCGCAAGAAAACTCTGTTTTAAGCACTTTTTAGACCAATTTTGGCACTTTTAGAAGATTTTTGGGGCCATTTTTTTCAAAACCCCCACCCTCGGGTATGGGAAATTTTTGAGTTTTTGGAAACCCCCCCTGGTATGGGAAATTTTTGATTTTTGGGGGTATGTATGGGAAATTTCCCGAAAATTGGGCTGGGTATGGGAAAATTTCGATTTCTCAATACCACTGCTTCCCCCCCTCGGGGGTACACTATCTCCCCCTCCGAAAAAAACGGGGGGTCCGCTATCTCCCCCTCCGGACCAGGAACTACATTGGTGCACTGAGTGTGGGCAATAGGGCTGTTTATCAACACAATTGGGTCGCTAACTTTCACTATTTGTGTGGCACTTAAAGATGAGAGGTTAAAATCTGAGTTTGGACGTACGTAGCACAAAAAATATGGACAAAATCTCAATTTTCTGAAGAATTTGAAAAATTCCGTTGTTTTTGCTTATGTGATTCACGCACATTTTTCTTGTCAATGTCGTTGTTTCTATCTACATGTACAATGCTTGTTTCCTTTCTCAACATTTTGAATATTCAAAAGCGCGCGGAACGCACATGGAATCTGACTGATTCACATCGCATGTTTGAATTTGTTATTCATGTTCACCAGACAACAAACACACAAATTTAGTCGTAGATACTGCGCGATGCTTCACAAAATTTGTGGTGCCGGCCGGTTCAGGCATTTTGCTTTACAAGGCGCCTTTTGTACCCACATATTGACAAAGACGCAGCAAATAGACCAGAACAGTCCGTAAACACCCATGCCATGACACAGTCAGGCGACTTGCGCTTATCAGTCAAAACAATCTCGGTGATGTAAAGCAGAAAGTGATATGTGCAAAATCGTATTACACGCTGCTTTATGTTGTGTATGGTCCATTATCAATCAACACAACCTTTTCTTCGCGATGTACCAAAACTGACCCTTGTCAGGATGGATGTTGCTACATGTAAATGTAGACACCTGTAACATATTTATGACAAATGTTCTGTTCAAATCAAGCCAACACAAAACACAACCATCAAGAACTTAAAGGGCTCGGGACATAACCGAAGGAAGGGTGGCAGGGCATATTGGTACATACCGTTGGAAAGCTTTCTGACAGCCAATGTTACACACAAGTTTTAAGCTCCTTGAAGATTCGCTATCTCTCGGTAGAGGGACTTTTCGTTCCAGAAAAAAGTGAATTTTTTCACAACTTGGAACCACCGCTGCAGAAACCCCAAATGAGCTGCGGTTCACGTAACACTTGAACATAATTACAACAGCTTCTGGATAACTTGTCACCACAACTTCAGTCGCTCAAACCATTGCTTCACTCGGTGAGGGGGCGAAACGTTCCGAAAATCGGCCATATTTTTCGAGAACACAAGTTTGTCCCTAAATTTTGAGGCCGTGCTTTGCGCTGCAGAAGTAGAAATGCAATGGGAAATAGAGCATTGTCGAAAGTACTAGAAAATAAGGTTTTTAAATTTTGAAACTCATGGCTAGCTCCGTGACAGGCCTAAAAATCCATTAAATTACCATTAAGCCAGATGGTTATATTTATCACCAGAATTGTGGCACAAAAAGGCCACAGATTGTATCGCATTCGCGACAAAAAATCGAGAGAAAAATCTGGTTTAGCAACCTATCAAGGTCCGAAGCCCCCAAGGTCTACAAATCTCTCGGGGCAGCCACAGTAATCTGAGTACGATATTCAGCCATAAGTGCTAGTTGTTGATAGCTATTGCAAATGTGATTCCACCAAAGAATGTATCTCCAGAGTGGCTTTCGAACGATGTATGACAAGCCCCAAAAAATTCTAACGCTTTGGAGCACAGGTTAAAAAATTGCTTTTTTGCAGCTTCTGGAACGAATCGTCACGTCACCGAGTGCGATTTCGGAATTTTGACCGTTTCTTGACAGTAGTATGAGATAGTATGGGCATGTCATACATCGTTCGATAGCTATTTCAGAGCTACATCGTTTGGTGCTATCAGATGTGCAATAGTGCTCAACAGAAACGACTTATAGCCGAATATCGTATTCAGGTTTGCAAGGCTGCAACAGCAGGTCCATCGAGTTTGAAATCTTCAAAATCGTCTAGGTTGTTGGACTGTGCGTTTATCTGACATTTTCTTTTCAAATGCGATGCAATACGTGGCCTATTACATCACATTTCCGCCAATGAATGCGACTATACAGTTTTGGGACCATTTTTGGGTCTTTTTCGGCCTGTCACGCCACTGCATAAGGGTTTCCAAATCTAAAAACCTTATTTTCTGGTACTTTCGACGAAGCTCCATTTTTCTGTTGCACTTTCAATTCTGGAACGCAAAGCACGGCCTCGAAATTTAGGGACAAACTTGTGCCCTCGAAAAATGTGGCCGATTTTTGGAACGTTTCGCACCCTCACCGAGTGAAGCAATACTTTGAGCGACTGATGTTGTGATGATAAGTTATCCAGAAGCTTCTGTAATCGTATCCATGCGTTACTTGACGTCCAGCTAATTTGTGGTTTCTGCACCGGTCGTTCCAAGTTGTGAAAAAATTCACTTTTTTCTGGAACGAAAGGTCGCTCCACCAAGAGGTAGCGAATCTCCAAGGAGCTTAAAGCTTGTGCGCGACATATGCTGTCAGAGTGCTTTCCAACGGTGTATAACACTATGCCCTGCTACCCTTCCTACGGTTATGTCCCGAGCCCTTTAAGCCAGGTTACACCCAGAATTCCACATCAAGCTGCGTTTTGTACCAAACATTTAGGCCACAGAGCGGCACGCGCGGACCTTATCTAGAACTTGTTCCGTTGATTACACAAAGTCATGTGTTTCATTCAACGCAGAATAAACTGGGTATCTGTTTTTTTTTGGAAATATGCCCAGCCGGTTTCAGTCATAAACTCTTTCACTGCGTACTCAGACTCAGGGTTTATTAATAATGACAGACTGTCTCATTTGCCCAAAAGCTACTGGCTCATTTAGTGCTTCATTGTTTATTTTAGCATTGGTTTAGTGAAATTCTGGCTCATTTGCCAAAATCTGCTGGCTCATTCCAAAATCGTGGCTCCGCCAGGAAAACCGGCAAAAAATGCTCAAATTTCATTTGTGAGGGTTACAGACACAAATTACGATAGAAAAGGTGCCGAATCAACGAAAATAATATGTTAATCGACCCAATCATCGACCTGGCCATGTGTGGCTGCTTGTGGGTCGAATGTTTCAAACGATTCCGAGTGCGAATGTCGAAAGAATACGTGGGTGACTGCATGTTTCTGGCTTTCTACCTCTCTGTACATTTACGGGGTGTTTTCACAGCATAATGTTATGATGGTTAGGTTAGGTTGCGGTCATTTTGCTCATACAACAACACCACTGACGATGGGCATGATAGCAATAAATCAAATGGTTTGGTTGCCTGACTAAGGTATACTGTATATCTGTCAGAAAGATCCATGAAGAAGGTAGTGTAGATAGATTGTGTGCAACCGAGCCCTCTCGCTCCGGCCATGAAAAATTCCCCCACACATATTCCAGAAGCAGATGCAAGCGCGCCAGAAGCAGCGTGCCGAGCGTGCGGAGAAGGCGAGACAGAAGAAGCAGGCCGCGTGCGCTTTCGACCAGAAATTCGATCGTCACCAGCCGGATACACAATGGCAGTACCAGGTCGGTCAGTTTTCTTGTGTGCGCGTCAACCAATCCCTATCACCTAGCTTGTGCTGTAGTTCGTGCAGCACTGTCTGCCAGTATGTCATAGGAGTGGGCTAATGCTAATGTCGTATGCGCAAGTTACCTACACAGGTATGTTGTATTTGCAATGCATAATTGAGCAGCCCTGATAGCAAGATGTACGTACATTGAGCACTCAACTAGGGGGCACGACATGCGCATATAGCATCAGTTTTAGCCCAACAATGCACTGTTCAACATCAGAGACCACGCTCAGTCACCACAATACGCTCCATGGGTAACTTACGCTGCGGCGGCGTGACAGAAGGCAGGTAAACGTGTTGCGTCAAACTCGTTTCAGTACCAGTACCCGCTCAGTTCCACGCCCATCCCACCACCGGTGCGTCTGGCCGAACCCGACGCGCATTTCGTGTTCGACAGCCCGCCCGCCTACCACGACCACGACCGATGCCATGAGAAAATGGTCAGTGCCATTTGGTGATCTTTTTTCCAACTGTTCAAATCAATTCAAGACAAACTATGTATGAATTGTGCGGTTACGTCACAGGTGTCTGCCAAGTCGCAAAACTATTCAGGCTTTCCCACATTTGACATAATTTCCCTCACCTCTCATCACAAAACCCCACACATTCACACTATTTCAGCAAACACGAGTTCAGTCAGACTCACGCATCCAATCAAACCAAACAGATCTGAAGCAAGTCCGTTCCTTTATTCCAGCACCCCGAATTCTCGCCGCCGGGCAGTCCCACGTCGGCTCGTGTGTCGGTCACAGTGTGCACTAACGATGGTCACACGTACATGTACGCCGAGGGGGTGATCAATTGGGATCAGGGCTACATGCCATCGCACGCACCGGATGAGTACCACCACATGTGAACTGTTGGTGTTTGAGATTGGTGCACAATCGTGGTGGCCCTTTTCAAACACGCTAATCGGATCCGGTTTTGTCTTGGTCATGTGACTTTTGCATTTGCGACTTTCGAGATTTACTTATATGTCACTTGTTTCTTTCTCAGACCACTTGCGTTGGTCGAAATAAGTAACAAAACCAGTAAATCTGGAAAAGCCGAGCACAAAAAGTCAAGTGATCGATTATAAAACCATACTACTGGACCGATTATGGTGTTTGACACAACTGTTTTTGTTGTACATACACGAAACGATCAGGCATTTCTTTGTAAGGCACTGTCGTGCTTTGTGGCCCGGTTGCACGCAATGTGAGTGGTCCCACAACACAGACAAAAAGGTGTGACCAAGTGAAAACGCAACGCTCCAACGGATCGAAGAATCGGAACTAAAATTCTTTTTATCTGTATGTGGTGAACCAACATGAGTGCAGGGCTTCGGTTGTATTCAAGTATCTGTACCTAGTTCGCACAGGGTCAGCCAGTTATCATTATTTTGTAAATTTTTACGGTTTGGCACTGGTACTTTCACGAGAATAGCAATCTCGTCTCGATTTCTGATTTTTGTACAATTTCGATGTTACTGAGTTTTTAACCCGTATCGATTCTTTTCTACCACCCCTATTTTGATCTCCTGCTACTGTGTTTGTTCCAAAGTATGCCTGAAAGCTTACCTATAGCTTTAGAAACGAATCTCTGAATTACCGAAAAATCTTTTCATTTTCGTGACCGTATCTGTTTCTGGTGTTCAGGTGCGAATGTATTCAATGTAAATAATGAATGAGGCAGTCCAAATTTAAATCCGAATTTCGTGAAACGAAATCTTACCGAAAAGCGCAAAAAAACTAAATCGTACCGTCCATTTGGTTGGCTCCTTTCGCGAGAATTCCGCTTCACCCTCACCCGTCATTGAAACATCATCGGGGTGATCTTCAAGTGCCGCCTCACAGGGAGGCATTATCATGGGCGGATCAGACCGTCTGATTCGTAGCACATTCGGCGAAATATTTGGCGGACTTTTGTGCGGTGGTTCGCTTTGCGTAGATTCAATTGAAGTGTTTGCATCGGGCACTGACATTGGTGGTGTCGGCTTTTTGGACTTGGAAGCTGAAAATTACCACGATTGTCTTGCTCTGATTGCGGTGCGTGTAACACAAACTTCTTATGGTTCGTGGTTGTTCAAGACGCAGTTTATGGTCCGGCTGGCAGGCTCACAGTCAAGACGGCACATTTCAGCTTTCTGCATCACAAGCAAAGATGCATTAGGGAAAAATGACAGTGCTCTGCTCAACCTGGTCCTGGTGGCTCCAAACTTTTTTATTCATTCGCACCGACGATGCCCTGGTACACCACCATACGACTGTGAAAAGCAGGACGAAACGAGCATAACCGACATCTTTATTCACACTGTTAGCGTCAGCTGTTTGTCTCAAGCACTGGAGGAAACAAATAAGTATAAATAGCAGGTCAAACTGACCAGTACTGCCGCGCTTATCACGTCCTCTACCCGGCTGTTTCTGCTGTTTGGTCACCGTCACAGCCTGCGCTTGAACGACGGGTGTGGGTGAGGGTTTGGGTGATGTCTTACCCTTGGCACCCTTCTGTGGTGATGGCGCGGTGATATCACTTTTGGGTGAGTGTTTGCTCGTACTACAACTGCCCGTTGGCGAGATTTCTGCAATGTTGATTTCATGGAATCATTTCGAAAACAAAATTATAGAATATTATAAAGTATTGTGATGAGGCCTCATAAATTTATACGTTTCTGTTCTCAAATTCAAGGTTGGTTGACCACATTGTGCTTGGCCACGTTTCACTTATTCTGGCGGAGAAACATTTCGTGTGCAGAACAAAAAAAGGCTTGCACACTCCTCCCCCGCCTGTATCGACATGAAGAGGATGGTGGATCTTGCACTAGTTGCAAAGTTTTTAAGGTCAAAACAATTTTTTTATAAAACGAAACTAACGTGGCACGAGCACCGGCGGTTGTCTGATGGTGCTCTGCGTGAGTTTGCCGTCAACGGTGTACTCGGCGAACGCCTCTTCCGGAATGTAGTCATCATAACCGTACGGATACGGGTTGACCGCGAACGGTTCGGTCGACTCCTACAAAATTAGTTTTTTTGGATTTTTCAGCTCAAGATGCGACAGTATTCGCCCAACTAGCCGCAGATGGATTTGGGAGATTCTAAGTTACTGACCATTTGCGATATGAACGAATTGTGAATTGCACACGCACAATTTGGAACAAAAAACTTTGAAATTGGGTGAAGACTACCAGAAAATTGAAAATGAGCAAAATGACCAATGACTTGACCAACCTGTATAATGTATCCCCCGATCTCATGCGTAAGCACCTTTGCCTTGCTGTTTGCGTTTCTGGCCACTTCCTGCTGAAATAGTTCCCGAATATCCGTGTCACTTGGGGTGCACAGATTGCCCAAAATCAAAGGCGGGGGCCGGTCGGGTGGCGATTTTTTCAGTGCCAAATCTGCCATTGCTGCTGGGGCCATGAGCGTGCTGCTCTCTGAAACATTTGTGTTTGTAGTGCATTGTATTGCTGTGACCGTGACCAGCTAACCAGTGACTAACGAAGTTACTTCAAAAAGTCGTTTGAGGAAAACGTCGATGTGGGAAAATGACAAAACCAATTTCGTCTGACAGAATCGAACCCAACAAATAGGAAATATTATTGGCAAACACGGAACGAATTGCGTTGCGTCTAACTCCTAACAATTCGCTTTGTCACTGGAATTGTTCCAGAAAACCTGGAACGTCATCAAACGAAGAACAATGTAAAAATGATCGTGATCGAACCTCCGGTGTTGATACTAAGCGGCTGAGTGAACGTTGCCACATTTTGTGGTTGCAGAGCACTACCGTTTGCTGTCGCTGTTATTGTCGCGTCGTAGGACAAGGATGTGGCAATCAGGCTGTAAAATGGTGATTGCAACCTTATTGCTGTGTTATGGTCGTCTTTCCTCGAGCAGCAGAGTTTGCGGCCATCAGGGCAGAGTGGGTCAAACTGGGATCTCGAGCAGGTGTTACCTTCTGTGGTAATATCTGATTTTGTTCCGTAGATTGACGCAGGTCGAAATTACAGATTCTCAGAAGCAATGGTGGCAATCGGGCCGGGTGGACCCGCAACCCCCGATAGGTCGGCCCGACAGTGGGAAAACTCGGCCCGGTCTGGCTTTTTGACCAATCTTTTCGGTTGACTTTTTAGTTTGCTCTGAGAAGCAAGGTTTTTGACACAAAACTGACCGCTCCAAACAAATAAAATAAAATTAAATCCAGTGCCAAATCCTCACAAAAAAACCGCGGTTTTTGATGAAAAAACCAAGATCTTTTTTTTTAATTTTGGGCAATGTCGGGCCGGAAGGCCACGGCCAGGCCGGCCGACCCGATTGACACCTTTGCTCAAAATGTTACAAGAGTGTCAAACGAGCAAAATTTACAAAGTTCCTAACCCGGGTGGCGGTTTGGGCGCAATATTGGGTACCGTCGTTGTTGTATTCACATGCACATTATTGTTGGTGATCTTTGGTTTCTTCATGCGTCGTGGTTTGCTCGACACCACAGCCCCGGTGCCCACCAAGCATGGCTTGGAGACCATGGGTGCACTTGGCACACTTGCCGCGCTGGTTACTGTCGGCGAAAACGGTGGGCCTGAAATATTGGGGTTGATCAACTCGTGGTGACCGAACCGGTTACATTAGTGTTTTTGAATTGCTGATTTTTTATTTCGTGAAAGCCACTGACAAAATTGAACACAGCGTTTACGCTGGACGATAAACAAATTAGAACGATAAACAAATTTTGATACATAATCCTGGAATTCCGAAAGAAAAGATTTGAAATCACCAAGATCGCTTCACAAAAATTATGGTAGTCTTCAGGAACCAAGATAAAAAAAAAGAATACCGGCATAAAGAATGTCGTCGAATGACTGACGGAGCATAATGGGAGGAAAATTCTCCAGGAATAGGTGATCGTTGAAAAACATGACCGTGCTTGAATTTATCAATTTTCGTCTTGAAATAATAAATTGACTTTGACAAGTTAATCTGATAAATTTGGCACATAAGTTCATACACACACGCGAAAACCGATCCATCATACAAGTTCAGCACGCGCAGAATGGCACATACTAACTTCATTGCCAACTTGGCTCACTTTCCATTGTTGGACAAAAACAGGTTTTTTGGTCACAAAATGCCCTTTTTAGTTTGCCGACATCAAAACACACACGCGCGGGCGCGTGCCTTAATATGATTGCACAATAAATATTCGAGCTAATTTTTTTGGTTGAGTCAAACAAGTTCCACTTAGTTTTTGAATGCTTGGAAAACGAATACTTTCAACGTGGGTGGTCCATGTGAGTGAACACCCGGATTTATAATCAGTTCGTTTATAAAAAAACGACCCCAGTCTATTTCGTGCATTACTCAAAACGGGACATTCTCATCCATGACAATAGCATAATGTTGAGTTCAACTGGACAAATCAAAACCGGATTGCGCGTGCAAGTTCGGTCGGTAACGCGGTACCGGTGGTGGTAGCGAACAAACTTTCCCTCACACAACCCAATCCAGAGGACAAACCAGTTGCATTACTGCCGTTCGACTTATTCATTTGACTCGCGCCCACTGCGGCACTGCTCGATGTACACGATTTGACCACCCCGGACGCGTGCACCAAAGTCGACGTGGTTGTTGCGGTCACGTGATCCGGTGATCGCACCGACTGTTGTTGCGAGCCAGACGTGGCCGGGGCGGCGACAGTGCTGAATTTGGCTGGTGCCGGGGCAATGCGCGGCAATTGATGACTGTGTGTCGTTTGGTGTTGTTGTTGCTCATGAGTCGACATTGACATCACTGGCTGTAAAAGCGTATGCTGGCCGGATTCAGCAAAAACATGGGCGCAAACGCTCTGTCGGTCACTACATTTTTCACATTTTTGGTTGAAAATATTCGGACGCTATTTGAGATGTTTGATCTGAATCAATGTATGAATTGTAAAAAGCACCCAAATGCGAATAACGTAACGATCGTCTGAGAGCCGGTCAAACGTATGTCATCACGACAAGCATTCCGAAGCCAAATTTTCGAGAGACAAGAACTGCTGCTAAAGTGGACAATGATGACACCCGCCATCGGTCAATTAGCTTTCTATCCCGTCCGTTTTGCAATTGTGAAGCTATCCAGTCCACATCAGGGGCACTCAAAGTTCGACTGTATTCGTTCATCTATTCCTTGGCACGCCAAACATTCAACCAAACTCATCAAGCAATCAATAATACGCAATACCTGCAACACGGGTATGTATCCCTGCGGCGTGCGTATAGCATAGGTGGGCATGGCAGCTGAATAGACGGCTGTTGGAGTGGACACGGACACTGAGGTTCGCGAAGTGCATTGGCTGCGAAAATAAGTTTTATGAAAAATCAAGCTTGGTAAACCAAACCCTGACTACGTGACTTTTTACAACAATCATGTTTCGAGATTTGACTCACTTCATCTTCATCACAAGATCAAAACAACACTATTACAACCAGTTCAATCCGCAGCCAGGTGCTTTCAGCAGCATTTCTCGAACGAACTCAGTGGCATCTCCAAATCTCGAAATATCTCAACTAAAAGCCCCCGCAGTCAGATCCAGTTGCTCTGGGAATATACAAAACATGAAAATCTTGTTTCCGAAGTCCGAACTCCAACCTGATAGCATTGCTGCTGACCGGTGATTGTGTGCCGCCAGTCACAGTTGTGGCCGGCGCAATTTGCCTGGTGTTGTTGCTGGTCGAATAGGCGGGTTGTGTGATCACGGCAACGTTCGATGGCAGAAGCACCAACTGACCGCCAGCCTGTAAGAAAAGAAAACGAATAAATTACGTTTCTCAACAGACTTACATCTTGCAGCAAGGCAGGTGTTGAATATCATGCGTACCTAATTGATTCGACCTAACAACCTCAAAAATTTGCTGCGCGAATCTTTACAACTGCAAGAAAATGCGGAACAAACGATAACGAGACTAAAACCATCACGACAACTGGTCAGACAGCAGACAAAGTACTTGCCAAAGACAAAAAAAACCTGAATAATGACTTATCCACTTGAAGGGCTCAAAATCGCTCAAAAAACCAAAACAACCCCAAAACCTGTTGAAGTTGTCCGGCATTCAATATGAATCCGGGCTGTCCATTTGGGCTGGGGCTAAAAGTGGCAAATTGGGGCGAGGTGGCGACAAGACTCATCGGTGCGGCCATGCCGAATGTGTGAATGGGAATCGGCTGTTGTTGTTGTGATTGGGATTGTGATGGCTGCTCGCTGCTCGATGGAATCACCGATGCTCTGCGCAGAATTGTTGTGATCGAGGTTAAAGGTCACGCACTCAAATTCCAAAAGTATGAAGGTCAACTCGTGATGAGAATAAATAGCTTTTCATGAAGGTCGGAATCGACCTCGATTAGGGGTCGGTCTGGCATTGCTTCAGTTGCGTGACTTACTGCATTCGCAATCAGCGTAAAAGCGCTCTATTGATCAGCTGACTGCAAACAGCTTCTACAATGGCATCAGTAAAATTCGAAACAAAATGGACATGAAAAATAATCAAAGTGACGCCGGACCGGAGTGTGCGCCAACCATTTCAGCCAACAACACTGCTTTGCTTAGCTTTTGGGATTCGAGTACAACAACAGACGAACTAGACCGAAATAAAAAAGAGTGCTCAAAAACTCACTGCGCCACGCGAGGTGTGCCACCGCTGACAATGGCCGCGATGCCACTCGGTTTCTGTAATTGCCCGGTACTTGACGGTTTTGGCGTGAGATTGCGCGGAGTCGTGGACGTGGCCGGCGCTATGTTGATCTGAAAAAAGGTCACAAATACACTTCCAAAAAAATAAACTTGGACAAAGAATCAATTGGTGCTCCACGGATTGTTATTTTTCGGTTATTCAAAATAAATTTGTATAAACGTACATATGGCTGGCTGGTCTCCCACAGACCTGATTCTTATCCACGCATAATACAATCAAGACAACGAAAACCTAAACTGAACTAACGGGCGGTGGTTTTGTTTTGGCAGGCATCGGCAACGCTTTCGTGCGATGGTCATCCTTGCACATGAGCACCTTCAGATCGGAGCTGATCGCCGCAACTTTGTCCTGGACGGAATCGCTTGTGGTTGCGCTCGGTGGCGGACAAGGTGACTGAAAATAATTTGGTGTTATACTTGCGGGCCTAAAAAATACCGGTTTTTCCGAGGCCCGGAAAAAAACGTTTTTATTTTTCCGTGAATTTTTCGAAGCGGTATGGTAGACTTTGGAAAAAAAGCAGTTTTTTGTCCAAAAGATTTCTGAGAAATTTTCCAAGGTCGCGAAATGATGTTGTAAAAATCATCATCATCATTAAGGTCAAAACCATGATAAGTTTCCTTGCCATATTCGGAGACCGACTTTGTCCTTGGTTTGCTTTCTCAAAAACCACAAAAAAAACCGGTTTTCGATGTTTTCACGAAAAATAGCTTTAACGCTGTGCATGGAGCATCAACCGAAAACGGAATTTCTGGCCTGGACACATTTCTTTTATTACACTTTTCACGAGCACTGCCTCACTTTTGCCGTTATCAAAGTCCCCCGAACTTAAATTGACCAACCTGCAGCTTTGGCACCGAGCCAATTATCGTGGGACCAACAGTCGCGGTCGTCGTCGTTGTTGATGGACTTGACGAGACGAGCTTAGCTGGCGAAGTCACATCTTGTCCGTTCTTAGTCGGTTTTTCTGAAAGGGCAGCGTGTGACGGTGAGAAATCTGGCCAGTTCTATCAGTCGTTGAAAGTCAAATTTTAGGATTCGAGGGAAACCGAAACGAAGAACAATTTGGCTTACCATGTGAAACATCAGTGGGTGCATTTGCACTTTGCTTATCGACCGACGACGTCGTTTCTGTTTCTTGTCCGATGCAATTCAACGATTCGACCACTTTCAGCGGCGGCGGACTCGCACCGTCTGGCTCGGCAACATGCTGCTCCATTATGTTACCATCGGTGTTGTTGTCGTCGTCATCTTGTTGCAAATCTGTCAATATTTCCAAATGGATAACGAGAACGAGAAGCACGGCCAGATCTCGTGTTACTGAATGAAAAAAGCGGACTGCGGGAAAAAAGGTTTTTCCCTAAGAGCAGAGGTCGCAATCGGGCCGGGTTTGGCTGGGCCGGCCCGGCCCGAGCCCCCAAATCTCCGGCCCGGCCAGACACGGCCCGAATTCTTGGCTCAGATTTTAACCCAGTTTTTGCCATAATTTTTGCGATTTTGTTGAACCAATTTTTTTTGGTTGAAAATTCATTGTTTTCCATGAAAAAGTCGTCAGATAGACAATACTGATCACTTACCGTATTGTCGGAAATAGAACCCGGGGGGTCTATTTTTTCACTGGGGTCATTTTGGGGGGTTCAATTTATGGGGGGGGTCAATTATTGGGGGGTTATATTTTTCATTTGGCCCCCCCCAACGAAAAAAAATCATTGTTCATAATGCCCATAAAAATTGCTTGTTTTCGATATTTTCTGACTTCAACAGCGGCAATTATGCTTAAAAAGCTGTATTCTGTTGTGTACGCAAGCTTAAACAACGTTTGACACAACAACACAGCCCTACCATACCACTAATCTGTGGTACGGTACGGTGAAGGTTGGGGTGGGGTCAGTGTGGTGGCAGGCCAATCGACCCAAGATACCCTAGGGGGGGAAGGTTTCGGACTTACTCGAGATACCCCCCAGAGGCTACCCAAGATACCCCTATGGTCCGTCAAAAGGCGAAAAAAGGCCGTTTTTTGCATGCAATTTTACTGCAAAATTGGCCTAAAAATGGGTATTTTTTGACATTTTTGCCGAAAATTGGCCTAAAATGACCATTTTTGGGTGTCTGCGCGCGCGCGATTTTTGGGGGTCCCGAGGTCGAAAAACACCTATTTTTGCCTTTGAAAACCATAAATCTACTTACTCGAGATACCATTTGGGTCGGCTCGAGATAGATACCCTTCCCCCCCATCCCCCCCCTAAGGGTTGACTCGAGATAGATACCCCTTAAGGGGGGAATCCCCCCATCCCCCCCAGCCACTACAGAGGGTGGGGGTCTGGTAAGGGGGGGGTCAATCAATGGGGGGGGGGGGTCTATTTTTGATTTCGAGCCATTTAGGGGGGTTCAATTAATGGGGGTCAATTAATGGGGGGTTCTATTTTTCCGACAATACGGTACTTGCCGAATCCGTCGAAATTTTAGTATTTTTGACTTTTGACAAAAAATCCCTACTTTTTCAGCAAAACAAGTCACTTCAGAAACTTTGGGCCGGGCGGCCCGGCCCGGCCTGGTAAGTCCCTTCAGAAGCAGCTTCGGGCCGGGGTGACATTCAATCAAATTTTCCTGCTATAAATAAGCCATTTGTTATTCGCGGAAAGAATTCACTTTCACTCACACACGTGAACGTGAACCTTCCAGAGGTCGCAATCGGGCCGGCCCGAGCTCGGGCCGGGCCGCGATTTTGGGCTTTTGGCTCGGGCCGGGCCGGGCCGGGCCGGGCACCCCGGCCCGAAGCTTCTGAAGTGATGAATTTTACTGAAAAAGTAGGGTTTTTTTTGTCAAAAATACTAAAATTTCTGACGGATTTGGCAAGTAAGTGATCAATATTGTCCAGTCCAGTGGTGTGGCTACCCAGGCGTGCAATCAACCTACTGTACCACCAGAAAGGCCTGCAATCAACCTACCTACTGTACCGGCCGAGCTTAAGGGGGAACAAAATTTTTTATGTCTAAATTTAGATGAAAATGTACTCTACTAAAACCCTCATTTCGCGCGCAGCGCGCGATTTTTCGATTATTTGGAGTGACAAAACATCGATTTTATTTTATACCATTTTGAGCCAAAAATAGCAACCTAAACCTACTGTACCAGCCGGGGGCGGCTGGCTACCTACCTTACTGTACCAGGATAGCGCGTCATCTACCTTACCTACCTACTGTACCTAGGGGGGACCCCCATTGGTATTGTCTATCTGGCGACTTTTTCATGGAAAACAATGAATTTTCAAACAAAAAAATAGATTCAAAAATCGCAAAAATTATGACAAAAATTGGGTTAAAATCTGAGCCAAAAATTCGGGCCGGGCCGGGCCGGGCCGGAGATTTGGGTGTTCGGGCCGGGCCGGGCCGGAGATTTGGGGGTACGGGTCGGGCCGGGCCGGAGATTTGGGGACTTGCGACCTCTGGAACCTTCGTATACAAACGGAACCAACTGACGCGAAATTGCCGTATCCTAATTGTGCTCATACCCAAGATAGCTAGCTTTTGACACCAAAATATTATTACAGTATAGGGATGTGATAGAAGCGTTCTGTGAAAGTATTTCTGAGTTTCATGAATTTCTGAAAAGAGGCAAAGAAATGAACAGACGATCACCAACGGCGGTGCAAAAAACTTTGACTGCGGTCAATGATCGCCACATTATTTCAATGCCATTAGTCAGAAATTAATATAACTCAGAAATAATCTTCTGAAACGCTTGTGCTACGTCCTTAAAATAACAGTATCCCGAGAAACGCATCCAATCATGTACAATAGTGCCTCAAAGTTGACCCTTCGCGTCTGCTGCACGAGCTAGCGTGAGGCCGAAACATCTGACGTTGAACTTTGACGTTGAGCTTGACGGTGAACTTGACTTTGTTTTGTGAATTCCAGCCATAGAGCAGTTTCTGCTGTAAAACAATTCGAAAATAGTATGTTTATTGTTCTTCGTGAATGAAGCCTATTCTTTGTTGGTCGCTTATTGGAACTTTTTAGCCCAAATAGAGCTCACGAGGACAAAATCCAATCATGCATCCACAAGCTGGCTGGCTGGTGCATACAGCAAGGCGTAATTCTGAGCATGTGTGTGCATTTCCTAAGCATCACAGCGTGGCTGTTAAGAAGTATTCGACGCCGGTATTTCACCTCCCCATGTCCGGGACCTGGGTGTCATAAATGACCAACAAAACTTAAAATTTGAGTAACACGTTGGTGAAATTGTGGCCGACGCCAGTAGAATGGAAAAGACCATCCGCCGTAACTTTCACAGTCGTAATCGCGACTTCCTCCGCAAGCTCTACTTGGCCTATGTTCGTCCATTACTGGAATTTTCCATGTCCGTTTGGTCCCCTCAAAATGTCACTTTGGCTAAACACGTTGAAAAAATTCAACGTAGGTTCACTTATTATTTACCAGGCATGCAGACACTGTCTTACAAACAGCGTTTGCATGCCTTAAATTTGGACCCCCTAATTTATCGCCGGACCGTGAACGATCTTGTGCTCGCGTACAAGGTCGTTCATGGTCTCATACCTGGCGTAACCAAGGACTCATTCTTTCCATCACGTGACACCGGGTTGATTATTTATTGAAATTCGATGATGTCGGGCCGGAAACCTTGCTGCGTGATGCTATTGACGACACATGCTGGACCGGATACACTTTCGAAAAGTTTCGAAATACGCTCCTCCACTCAGATTCGGGTTGTTTCAATGTTGGGTTGCATCCGAGTGTCACGGAACGAGTGAATCATCAGGTTAGCGTAAAGTTCTCGAATGTTTATCATCTCCTTCCAACATTCTCGAAACTTGAACCTCCGTCCACCATTCTCAAAACCTGTTTTGGTGAAAAGCTCTTGGAGACAGTTGGCTTACATGGCGACGGTGTGGACTGGGTACAAACTATTGAGGCGCCATCTCCGTCGACCATTCGCAAAAGTTGTCGAGTGTCGACCATCTCTGTCCAATCCAAACTCCACCATTTTCGAAACAGTTGCTGAATGTCCACCACTGCATTAAATCTTGAATTTCCAACTTTGACTGGTAGCTAGACACTTGTTGACATGTCAACAACTGTCCTATACGCAGCGGTGAAATGCATAGTTGTTGACACACGCAAAGACATAAATAACACGTGTGTCAACAACTATGCTCTACCACGCTGCGTATAGGACAGTTGTTGACATAAAGACAAAAAAGACAAAAATAGTTGGGTGTCAACAACTGTGCATTACCACGCTGCGTATAGGACAGTTGTTGACATAAAGACAAAAATAAAGTTTAAACTTTAATAATGTTCTTTTTCTTTATCTGAGCATGTATGTAACTTGTTTCAGGTTTGAAGTGGTGTTGAAATCTTGGTTAAGGTATGCAAACTCTTCATTGGATGTTTTCTGGGGAAGGTGTACCGGTCAACAACCCGGCAAGTTATCCCGAAACTGTATTTGCGGCTAGAATTTGAACATACAGTAGACACTTGGGGATGAATGAAAAAGAGACACATGAAACACGAATTTACCAACAACAACTGACAATAACACCAACAAGAACATGAATTGAGCTACATTTGACGAAGACAAACCCCAGTTTGGACATCGAGTTGAGTCGACCGCATCAACCTTTTGACGGCAGAACCGATTAGATGGGGGTACCCTTGCCGCCCGATGTTTCACGGCCACGTTGAAGTTTGCCCCTGGATGAAAAAGACCGAGAATTTGCGCAAATTATATTATGTGTGGGGCTGATCATCGGCAGCAACAAACAGAAAACCCGCCGCGGTCGGGTGGAACACACCCTTTGAACTGCTGCTGTGGACACGAATACGTGCACATAGAGGCTGTTTCAAAATTTATAGAATACTGGCTTAAAAGTGACTTGCAAGGAAAATATTTTACGATGTTTGTCAGGTGCGCGTGCGATCGCATTTGCGTTCTTCACATGTTGTTCACCTGGCCGAACTCTCTCTGCTCCAATCCATGCACAGTTGGTGACACCCAACTATTTTTGTCTTTATGTCAACAACTGTCCTATACGCAGCGTGGTAATGCATAGTTGTTGACATCCAATTATTTTTGTCTTTTTTGTCTTTATGTCAACAACTGTCCTATACGCAGCGTGGTAGTGCATAGTTGTTGACACGAAAGACATTAAAGACAAAAAAGACATTAAAGACAAAAAAAGGCATTTATTACTTTTGTCTTTGTCAACAAGTGTCCACATGCCCTTTGACTCACTCCCTCCGCTTGATAATTTTTGAATTTCTATTTCAAATTACCGCCCTTTAAAATTTCAGAGAAATCCTGTGTTGGTCGCATGTGTCTTTGTGTCGGTCAACAGCATCGTCCCACCTTTATACATCTATCACCGAATTCACCTGTTTCTGTTCGCTGGCCCTTGACAAGCACAAGCAGTGAATACTGAATAACCGTCCCGACCGCGGAGTCAGTCGGATATGTGATCGACCGTACGACATTCAGATTCAATCAAGGAGAACCACCAAACACGGTTGGTTTTTTTTGCGGTTTGCATCATACCGTATGTACAACGTTTGTGGTAGAGTACAGTGTTGGAGGTACTCTGGAGGGGGATAACTACTGTACCGCGCTCTAGAGGGGGATACCTACCGTAAAACCTAAAATACAAGGGGGCTGTATTTTTTCACTGACCCCTTTTAGGGGGCTGTATTTTTGGGGGGCTCTATTTTTGGGGGGGCTGTATTTTTTCGCCGCCCAAAATTTCAAAAAATGTTCCAAAAAATACCCCTAAAATGGAGTTCTGTCAGGGTGTTACCGTATTGTCGGAAATAGAACCCGGGGGGTCTATTTTTTCACTGGGGTCATTTTGGGGGGTTCAATTTATGGGGGGGGGGGGGGTCAATTATTGGGGGGGTTATATTTTTCATTTGGCCCCCGAGCTAAAAAAATCATTGTTAATAATGCCCATAAAAATGGCTTGTTTTCGGTATTTTCTAACTTCAACAGCGGCAATTACGCTTAAAAAGCTGTATTCTGTTGTGTACGCAAGCTTAAACAACGTTTGACACAACAACACAGCCCTACCATACCACCAATCTGTGGTACGGTGAAGGTTGGGGGTGGGGTTCTATTAATGGGGGGGGGTCAATTAATGGGGGGGTTATATTTTTGATTTCGAGCCATTTAGGTGGGGGTTCAATTAATGGGGGCATAGTGGTGGCTGGGGGGGGGGTTGGGGGGGCGGGGTTACCCGCCCCCTTTCAGTACTTACCTACCACAAAACCCGAGGGGGGGTTGGGGGGGTTGAAGTACTTACCTCTCACAACTCCAAATCATACCTCTCACAAGCAATTTTATACCCTTTTAAGGCAAAAATCGGTGTTTTTCGACCTTATTTTCCCAAAAATCGCGCGCTCCGCGCGCAAACCCACCCATAATACCTATTTTTAGGCGATTTTCGGCGAAAATTTTGAAAAAGTAATATTTTTAACTCAATTTTTGGCCAAAATTGTATCACAAAAACGGTGTTTTTTCGCCTTTTTGGGTGACCAAAATCATACCTCTCACCTCACGCTTCCGGTCCCAACCCCGCATCATACTTACCTCCCACACATGGGCCTGCCACTACACTGAATGGGGGGGGGGTCAATTAATGTGGGGTTCTATTTCCGACAATACGGTACTGGCACTGATTGAGTGTTTTTAAAGGCGCAGACAGCGCCGCGGCTACTTTGGCGGGGCGGGTAGGGGGTAGGGTACCAGAGCGGGGCGGGTAGGGGTAGCGTACCAGGCCGGGGCGGGGGTACCATTGGGGGCACCCCCCACCCCCCCCCCCAGCCACAGCACTGGGTGCAGATCTTCCATAAAAGGCTTTACGTCATCATATACTCAACCACAAACGTTGCACACAAGGTGTCTTACACAAGAACTTGACTTTACGACCCCAAGCGGGGAATTCCCAGTTGGGGGGGGGGGCTGTATTTTTGGGGGGCTCTATTTCTTCACTGACCCCTTTTAGGGGTGGGGTTCTATTAATGGGAGTATATGTAACTGAACGAAGAGATGCACACAA